>JAYESD010000001.1:155914751-156150976 GCA_036927565.1 Tuctoria greenei
GACATGTGCTCACTCTTGCTATTCCCACAATTAATTCAGCTACATGAGATATTTTTGAGGTTAACGTGGAGCATTGGGCGTGCGTACTACCGTCGATTGCCTGTGGAGTTGGAGTCACCTATGCTAGATTATTTTTTGCTGCAATAAAATCCAGGTATATTTATTATTCAAGACATGGTTAAATTATGATTATCATTTGTGATGTAGATGTGTATGTGTGAAGCAACATCCTGAGCACACATACACTGCATTTGGTCCGTTTTTCAGAATCGGGTGTTACAGTTTCAGAATTATTTATGATGATTTGGCGATGACTAATGACCTACATATGTAATTCAGTTCAAGTATTAGAATTAAAATAGTTTGTCGAGGTGTATAAACTGACACCTCCCCCGGACTTGCTCGGAGGTAGCCCGCGGGGGTTCGATGTGTATTCGAAGGCTAGTCCTAGCAAGATCGAGCTCAGTGAATGATGAAGGCAAGGATTTTACGTGGTTCGGGCCGCCTGGGCGTAATACCCTACTCCACGGTGGTTTGTGTGTTGTATTGCTCAAGCGTGTGCCTGGGTCTGAGAGAACTTGTCTAAGTCGATAGCCGCTCGGTCCTTTTATAGTTCAAGGTCGAGCAGCTTACAAGTGGGGCCCGGGGCCCGACAAGTGGCCCCAGGAGTACCAAATCCATCCTAAGATTTGGGAGTAAATGATATCCCCTGACAATGGCTTCAATGTGCCGTCTGGCCATGCGTTGCTGCAGGGCTACACATAGCCCCTCATCAAGGTTGGACGTGCCTCGTCCGTCTTGTCACGACCTCTCATTCGTCTATCGTACACAGTAGTTCGGTGCTAGCCTGTTATCGTAGGAATGGATACAGGACTCTTGACTTATGAGTGCGAGCTCCCGCTTACCTAGGGAACGTGCGCGTCCTTCCAGTTTAGGTGCACTAGGCTCGTCTCCCTTCATTGCCGCTATCGCAGGATGGACTAGGGCCGATGCTGCCTGGCACGTGGCAGGTCCGGTCCTTCCCTCTACCCGGAGGCCGGGTCCGGAGTTGTCGTACACGTGGCTGCGCTGGACCTTCTTCCCGCAGGAGGGCAGGTCCGGGGCTTCCAATCTTACGAACGCGACGGACCTCCTGTTGGTGGGGAGGTGGGCCCAGAGCTGCGAGGTGCGTGAGAGTGCCGGACCTCCCCCCACAAGGGGGAGACACACCTGGAGCTGCAGGGCACGTGGTAGCGTCGGGCCTTCCCTCAGTGGAGAGGCGTGGCCATGTCGCACGCCACGTGGCACCCTAGGACCACGTAGGATCCTGCCCCCGTGGGCAGTGGGCCCCAGTGTGCCTTCTTTCCTATATCCAGGGGTACCTGGTTCGCCAGGTACCGACAGTGGCCCCCGGGCCCATCTCAGGGAGGAACTTCTCGGTTAAGTGGTTATACCTGAGGTGGGGCCATTTTGGATCCTCGTGCCGCGACTTTAAGGGCTTCCCTTCAATCCGGCGGATAAAATCTTTATCTATAGATATCACGCCATCAACCTGCATCGGTTCCCGATACGAATTTTGTTTTGGTTCTGCGCGCCCATCAAGTCGCCACCCCTAAGTTGCTGCCCTAAGTTTTGAACTGTCCCCTATAGGAGCGGTTGCCTCGAGGCGGTTACTTCGGCCTTTATGCCGAATTTGACTCAGGCCCAGCAGTCATAGCACGGGTAGCTCTAGCATCGTGGTGCCTGTGGTTCCCATCCAAACGTCTCGGAAGTATACTTAAGAAGGGGACTAGCACAGGTCACGATCCCTTCACGCCTCCATTTGCACTCGCGCTTAAGACCTTACTACCTTCTCGCATCCTTCAGCCTTGAGTCCTAGCCCTTGAACAACCATCCTTCCCCTGCTCCATCTTGTTGCAATGGAGTTGGGTCTCCCCACTAGCAAGATCAAGAACGAGAAGGAGCTGAAGAAGATCGGTGCTTACATGGGGTGGTCCCATGACTCCTTCAACAACAAGATCCATTTTGGCGAGCTTCCTTTCGAGAAGAAGAGCGCTGGTGACATGGTTTACTTTCAAGGATACGCCATGGTCAACTTGCTCCCCCTTTCACGTCCTTCCTAATAACGTTGCTGGAGTTCTATGGCATCTAGCTACATTTCCTTGGCCCCCACTCAGTTCTACTGGTCACTACCTTCGCCCACTTCTGCGAGATGTGGGTGGGAGTGTGGCCCAGCCTAGAGATCTTCTAGAGTATCTTCACTTTTTAGACCACCGGGAAGGGGAACAAGATGATCGGGTTGTACTACTTCATGAAGCGGAAGTGGTGCCCCTTAGTGTACTCTGAAACCTTTTCCTCCAGCAAATGGGATGATTGGAAGAAGAAGTGGGTGATCATCACCGTAGACAGGCACGAGAAGTTGGACCTGCCAGAGAGCCTCCCTAATGTGGACACCAAATTCTGGAATGAGCTTCCAGAGCTGCCGGTGGCATATAAGCTCGTTGTGGCGAGGATTGAAGGTTGCGTCGCCGGTGGAGTGACTCCCCAGATGGTCTTTAGGAGCTTCATGAGGAACAAGTGGGCACCATTGAAGTTTAGGGAATGGACTGCATGGACATTCATGCCGTGTGATGCTGATACCCAAATGAGGGACAAAGCTCTGAAGGTTCTATTGAAGAAATTACAGAGTAAACCTAGCATCTTGCTCGACTCGCTGACACCCCCAGAGTCTTTCCCGCCTTTGAACCTATCTCTTGAGTTCTACCAGGAACTCCGGAAGCTAATGCCAACACTGGATGACATTGGGGTTGTGAAGAGGTAGGGTCCCCCCGCGATCGCTGCTCTTGGGGCCTCTGGGGAGTCAACCCAAGTTCCCCCAACCCGGGGGGGGGGGGGGAGCTGCTAGATCCGGCAAGGGCGAGGTTTCGGCGGAGCCCTCAAGCCGGAAGAGGAAGCTGGTGCGAGGTGGCAGAAGCCATGTCAGGACCTCCGGAGGGCCACCTCAACCAGCTCAGGGACCTCTGATGGGCGCTAGCTCCGGGGGGCCACCTCCCACCTCGGCGCCAAGTGCGAGACCAAGATCCAGAGGCCCCCCCCAAACGAGGGACACTCCGGACAAGGAGGCTCCGGCCCAATCTCCTGGGAGGCCGGGGGCTCCGGACAATCGGGTCCATCGGGCTCCGGCTCCGGTCACGCTCGGAAGCGGCTTTGTCTCCATGGTACTTGGGGCTTCCCAAGGTAAACAGCTGAGCTCTTACTTTGATTTCTTTTTGGGTCAAAGTCACCCTTTTAACATTTCTATCTTGGATGGGCAACGCTTCCAAGAAGGGAGAGATGACTGCCACACCAACGGCCGTGCGGGAGGCTGAGCAGGCAGGCGCTTCAGCTCCAGCTCCTGCACTTGCTCGGGCGAATGTGGAGGCTCCGGGCGATGCGAGGGTGGCTCCAACCACATATGCGGTTGCACCAGCACCGAGGACCCCGGTTGTTGACGCGAGGATTGTTGGGGTTCTGGCGCTGGAGCCAGTAGCCTCTGAGGCCCCGACGGGGGTGCCGAGTGCCGCCACAGCTCCAGCGTCGACAAAAGTTCTGCCCCTGTTGTGAGGAGCCACTGAAAGATCGGCCCCCACGCCGTCTTCTGGAGAGGTTCCCGTGCCCCAGCCGGATGTAACCGAGGGGTCGGCCCCCACGCCAGATGCGGTAGAGGCTCCGGTCGGCGAGCCGAAAGTAGTTGAAGAGCCAGCCCACACGCCAACTACTTCAGAGGTTGTGGTGGTTGACCCAATGGTCGTCGAAGTATCTGCTCCTACGCCGGAGGTAATTGAGGCTTCTGTGCCTCGGTCAGCGACGTCCAGCACACCTGTGCCCGGGCTGCAATACATGGAGGCTCCGGATGCGCATCCTGCCTCTTCGCAATTGGAGGCTGAACCGGGAGTGTCTGTGGCCGCACTGGAGGGTTCGGCGGAGACCAGCGCTACTCCTGCCAACCTTCCTCTACGTGCCACTGGGGCTGCGGGGCTTCTGGAGGACACCCCAGGCGCCTCAAGCCCGCGGGTGCCCCTACCTTCGAGAGGGAGCCCCTCCTGGGTGACGGCGGACATTCTGGTGGAGATGGGGGAAGTGGCGCCCCCATCTGGTCCGGCGCCCATTCCCTTAGAACTGGCCATCGACAACGCCCACTCCAACCTGCGGCAGCTTGCCTTGTCCTTCGAGCACAACCACAAGGCCCTGGAAGAAGATCGTATCGCCCTTGATCATTGGCGCAATAGGCTCCGTCAACGCGAAGAGTGGGTCAAGGATGAGAAAACCCGGCTGGTCCAGCAAGGCGAGCTGCTCAACGAGAGAGAGGCTACCCTCAAAGCTCTCAATGTGAAGGCACAAAAGATAAATGAGGAAGTTGTGGAATGCCACAGAGCTACAGACCAGTGCCAAGGGGGTCTAATCGCTTGGCATGAGACTCTCCAGAAGCGCTGCTAGGAGCTCGACCTGAGGGAGGTTGGACTCTCCGAGAAGCGGAAGAGCCTGGGCCAGAGAGAGGAGGAGCTCTCCCGGAAGCTATCGGCGGGTAAGCAGAGCTTGGCATACCGTCGCAAGAGATTTGAAGCGCGGTGTAAGCTCGAGGAGGACATGCTCTGGGAACAGGGGCAAAGCCTCACCAAGTGAGAGGTCGATGTCTCTGCCAGAGAGGATACAGCTCGGGGTCAGGAGGAAGACCTAGCGGAGCGAAGGAACCATATCCACTTCAAGGAGTCAGAGCTCACCGATCGCGAGCAGCGGCTAGCCAAGAGCATCCAACAGCATGGAAAGGAGGTCGAGCGCCTTGCAAAGGAGGTTGCAGAACTGGTAGCCACCAAGAGAGCTCTTGAGGAGTTGCAGAGCTCGAGAGCGGCCGAGTCCTAGCGGGTGTGGGACTTCGTGGGACGGTCCGACGGAGCATTGGCACCGTTTGGCTTCAGCCCCGTACGTCCGGCCAACCCAGTGCCGGAGCTAGATGAAGCGCTGGCGGCTCTTAGCTCTGCTGGTGGCAAGCATGACGCAGTGGTTGACGTTGTTGCGGACCAGTTGGAGACAGAGGGGAGGTCCTTGGCAAAGACCGTTGCTGAGTACGTGCTAACGTGTTACCGGAGCCGGGACCCCCACTTCCCCCTGAGTCCGGCAGTCGAAGAGCCGATCGAGGAAGAGCTGGATGCTGCTAGGGAGAGCGTTCACTAGGCCACTCAAGCTGTAGCCTTAGCTATCCGTAGGACTTCGGCCTTTCCTTTCTTGCTCCCGCCTGTATGCTTCCGATCTTGTAATATGATCTTTCAATGAATGAAGTCCTCTTGATCTTTGTCTTTGATATTTTTGTGTCCTTCCCCCTGGTAGATGTATGTAATATTGATTGTGTACATGTACCAAAAAGAACCAAAACTTGTTTCGAGGACACTGGCGTCGGGCCCCCTGGGATTGTTGGAGCTTAGGAGCTCTGGCGACACCTATTGCCAACGTAAGGCGTCGACGCCGGGCCCCCTGGGCTGTCTGAGCTTAGGAGCTCCGGCGACACCATTATCAATGTAAGACCCCGATGCGGGCCCCGGAGCATAGGAGCTCTAGCGACGTCCAATGTCCATGTGGAAGGCGTCACCGCCGGGCCCCCTGGGGTTGTTGAAGCCCAGGAGCTCCGTCGACGCCCATTGCCATCATAGAGGATGTCGACGCCGGGCCCTCGGGCCTACACTTAGTGCGGTAACCATTCATCATCAGTGGTACGGGAGTGGCTTTACTAGCATTACGACCTTAGGGACATGCACACATGATAGATAAAAGGTAATTCCGCTCCGTAGTCACTCTTTGCCTGCGCTCTATTAGTGTTGCTTGTCTTACAATCCTTTACCGTCGTGGGGGACTTGATTAACCCAGGGCGTCCATACCAGGAACTCGGTACCCACCGCACGTGGGGAGTTGGTTCGAAAGTTCCGGACACTTAACAAGTACATCAAGTAACCCACCGGCAAACGGACAGCAAGGCTCCCACTACTGCAGAGACGAGGGAAAAACTGACCGCAACCACGCTAGGTGATGAGCTAATGGCTAATGTGTGACATCATTCACAAGAACTAAAGATAATTTCAAATGAATAAAGCACTTCAGGGTAGGGCAAACATCTTTTCATTATAACGTTCATAGGAGAGGACAGACTTTTACAGGAAGAACGACCCGGCCTGGGTGACAGGGAGCGGAGTGTACCTTCTCAAGGTATCAGACCGTGCTGAGCAAGGCGTACACCCGAAGCTCATCCCCCCGGCCATGGTTAAGCCAAGTGTTGTCTCTAGACACTATGCTCTATTTATAACGAAAGAAAATAAAATGTCCTACTACTGGGCTATGGATAAAACTTACAGAGGTGTTCGATATTCCATGGGTTGGGCACTCGTTGCCCATCCTCCATAGCTAGGCGAACGCACCCGGGGTGACAAACTTCTGTTACCCGGAAGGGGCCCTCCCAACCAGGGGAGAGCTTGTTTGCTCCTTCATGGGAAAGCAGGCATCGCAGGACCAGGTCATTTACCTTCAGCTCCCTACTGTGCACGGTCCGCTGATGGTAGCGCCAGAGCGCCTGCCTAAACCGTGCATTTCCGAGGGCTGCTCGTATGCGTCCCTCGTTGAAGAGGTCCATGTCTTCACGCCTGAACTGGTCCGGTGTAGCTTCATCGTACATCCGAACACGGGGGGGGGGGGGGGGGGGGGGGAGCCCATGATGATCTTTGGGGGAAGGACGACCTCCACCTCGTACACCAGGAAGTAGGGCGTTTCTCCCGAAGCCTGACTGGTGGATGTCTGGCTATCCCACAACGCATATGGAAGCTCATCCACCCAATTTGCACCATGCCTCTCGAGGCTTGAGTATGTACGAGTCCTGAGGCCCTTGAGAATCTCAGCGTTTGCCCTTTCTACCTGCCATTTCTTTCGGGGTGAGCAACAGAGGCATAAAAAACATGGATTCCAAGGTCTTCGCAGTATTCTTGGAATGACGTGCTCGTGAACTGGGTTCCGTTATCAGTGATGATCCTGTTCGGGAGCCCGAACCTGCAGATGATCGACTTGATGAACTTCACTGTTGACTGCTTGTTAATGGTGATGACTGGGGTGGCTTCTGGCCATTTGGTGAACTTATCTACGGTGACGTAGAGATACCAGAATCCTCCAACAGCTCTTGGGAAAGGTCCCAGGATGTCTAGTCCCCACACGGCGAATGGACACGAGGGGGGATCATCAGCAGCGCTTGAGCTAGTGTGTGGATATGCTTGGCATGGAACTGGCACGCCTTGCATCTCTTAACCATGTCAGCGGCATCCTGGAGTGCTTTGGGCCAGTAGAAGCCGTGTCGAAAGGCTTTGCCGACCAGCGTGCTGGCCAATGCCTAGTTTCCGCACTCACCCCCATGGATTTCTGCGAGCAAGTCGCAGCCTTCCTCTTGGGTGATGCATCGCAGTAGGATGCCGTTGGCGCCATGCCGGTAGAGATCCCCCTCTACTAGCATGTATCTTTTAGCCATGCACAATCCGTTATGCCAGGGCATGTTCTTCGGGAAGGTAGTTGTCTTTCAAGTAGTCCCAGAACTCTGAGAACCATGCATCGGGACCTTCTTGAGCTTTTGGTTCTTGGGCGCCCAGCTGCTCGGAGCTGCCGGTGGCGCATAAGAACCTTGGCTGGCACCATGGCTGCAGGGCCGCTGGGATTGGTAGCTTCGAGGTGCTAGCTTCACCCCCTTCACCCGGCACGGTAGCTCGGGCGGTTGGTCGCGATAATGTCCTTGCAAAGACTCCCTCGGGCACTGGTGCCTCTGTGGATGTCTTCGTTCACAGGTCATCTGCGACTGAGTTGTCAGCTCGGGGCACATGGCACAGATCCAAGAATTCAAAATCTTTCTCCAGCTTCCTGTTGTGCAGCATGTATGCTACCAGCTGGGGGTCATTGCAACTGCACTCCCCCTTGACCTACTTGACAATGGGCTGGGAATCACCCTTGGCAAGAAGCTGGCGGACATTAAGGGTCAATGCTATCTTCGGCCCGAAGATAAGGGCTTCATACTCTGCCATGTTGTTGGTGGCCTTGAAGCCAAGGCGCACCATATATTTGAATTGCTCCCTTGTTGGGGTAATGAGCAACACCCCGGCTCCGACCCCCTATTTTCACGCGAAACCATCGAAGTAAAGTGTCCAGGGAGTCTCAGAGAAGGCTGGTGCACTAGGCACTGCCTCCCCACTGTCTGAGCGCTCTAGGTTACTAGGCGATGGAGTCCACTCAGCCATGAAATCTGCTAGAGCCTGACTCTTGACCGCGTGCTGAGGAAGGAACTCAAGCTCAAACTTTGCTAGCTTGGCTGCCCACTTGGCGACATTGCCAGTAGCGTTAGGGCTGTGGAGAACCATTCTAAACGGAAAGGAGGTGACCACCGAGACCTTGTGGCTCTGGAAATAGTGTCGGAGCTTCCTTAATGCTATCAACACGACATACAGCAGCTTGTGTACCTCCAAGTATCTTGTTTTTGCTTCATGGAGGACTTCGCTAATGTAGTAGACTGGTCGCTGAGTGGTCCTAACCCTGTCCGAAGGGTCCAATGCTCCTTGCGGCAGACTAAGGTCCGAAGGCTCCTTACCCCGAGATTTGAATCAAACTTCAGGGATGAGACCCGGGGATTCTCTGGTTCCTGGGGCTCTCCAGTGAGAGGTCCATGGCCAGGTGTGAACTCCAGGGCTCGGCGCTTGCGTCGTGAGTTCCTCTCCATACCTGCTGCTGTAGTGGTTCCGACCGCTCCGCGACCAGGACCATGCTGACCACTTTGGTTGTCGCGGTGACATACAACAGCAAGGGTTCGCCAGGCTCCGGTGCCACCATAACGGGCAGGGACGTTAGGTTCTTCCTGAGCTCCTGCAATGCCGCTTCTACCTCTACTCGCGATAACGCTCTGGGAGTTTCTTGACTTCTCGGCACTCACTTGCACTATGAACATTGGTCTGGTGCACCGGGCACTTTAAGTCAGCGTCGTCACCTTCAGTTGACTAATGAGGGTGCTTGTCTTTGCGCAAACCCCGAGCTCTGCCAGCTGCCATAGTTTCAACCATGGGAGCTCCGGGCCTCGACTTACTTCTGCCGCAGCCCCTATTTTTCTTCTTCCTACCACCACCCCTGGTAGCAGCCTCCGCTTCGGACTGTGATGGCTCTCCACTTTCTGAGGAGGGTTGAGCGTGCCAGTTACGACCTTCTGCAGCCTTGGAACACCTGTCTGCCAAGGCAAACAATTCTAAGACGTCGCGCATGTCGTGCGTGGCGAGCTTCTCGAGCATCTTCTTATTCCTCACACCTTGTCTGAATGCTACTATAACAGATGCATTCGAGATGTGCGAGATGGTGTTTTGCACCTGGGAGAATCACCGGATGAACGTTCGCAGCTGCTATCTCGTACGATGCCTAACAGTGAGGAGGTCGAGCTCCGTGCCAGGGCGCTCGTACGAACTTTCGAAGTTCGCCATGAACTGCCGGCACAGCTCTTCCCAGGAGGTGATGGAATCCTGGGGCAGGTTCATGAGCCATGACTGGGCTGGACCGGTCAGGACCACAGGGAAGTAGTTGGGCATGATGACCTCGTCGCCCCCCGCAGCCAGGATCGAGGTGGAGTAGATCTGAAGGAACTCACTCGGGTTGACACTCCCATCATACTTCTTCAGCGTGTGCGGCTGGAACATGTGAGGCCACAAGGCCACACCACCCTCCGCAGGTGTGGAGCTAGAGTTGCGCACCCTCCACTGGTACTTGTAAGCGGCTGGTTTGGCGCTACATAACCTTGATGGCTAGGTGGCACTGTGTACGCCTGGTGTTGAGGTGCGGCGGTAGATGCCTGTTATGGCGGAGGCACACCATATTACTGGAGTGGGGGAGGCGCAACGGTACGCCTTGTGTGGGCGGGGCGCCACATATGCCTGGTGCTGCGCGGGGGGGGGGGGGGGGGGGGGGGGGGCATATGCCTGTCGTGGCGGGAGAGAGTCATGCACTTGGGGTCCAGGACCTGGCAAGTTGTAGTTAGCCTCAAGATTGCGGCCCCGCTCCTGCTGTCGTTCGATGACGACTCGGCAGTCCTCGCCAGCCCTACAACGCTGCAGCTCAGCCCGCAGGTCTGCCGTCAAAAGCCTTGTTGAGCGGCTATCAGCGGTCCGTCGGTCGACTATAGGCGTATGGGATAGTGAAACAAAAGTTGATGCTGCTCGTCTCCTGCCCTGCGTAGTCGCTTGGACTGCAGCAATGACCAGGTGGTCGACGTTGTTTCCCCATTGCTGGGTTGCCCCCTACGGCGCACCATTGCGGAGCAGTGCACGCGCGGCCAGGAGTGCACTTTCTGGACTTGCCACCGGCGGTGCTGTAGTGGCTATCACGGCAGGAGCATGCCGTGCTGTGTTGTGCGGGCATGTAGTCAGTGGAGTGACTGCACGGCGTCGCGATGGTCCAGATCTTCCCGCCCTGGAGCGGGACCCAGCTCTGGGGTGGGATGAAGCTTGGTCCTCACCCGCCGTCTGTTGGCGGGGTTGTGGCCTGGAGGAACTAGCATTTGGACGGGCGTTCACCATGCTGCCGGTGAAGATAATTGCAGGAGAAAAGCCCCCTTCTTGGCACGCCAAATTTCGAGGAGTCTAAACTGACACCACCCCCGGACTTGCTCGGAGGCCGCCCGCGAGGGTTCGATGTGTATTCGGGGGCTAGTCCTAGCAAGATCGAGATCAGTGAATCATGAACGCAAGAATTTTACGTGGTTCACGTCGCCTGGGCGTAATACCCTACTCCATGGTGGTTTGTGTGTTGTATTTCTCAAGCGTGTGCCTGGGTCTAAGAGAACTTGTCTAAGTCGATAGCCGCTCGATCCTTTTATAGTCCAAGGCCGAGTAGCTTACAAGTGGGGCCCGGGGCCCGACAAGTGGCCCCGGGAGTACAAAATCCATCCTAAGATTTGGGAGTAAATGCTATCCCCTGACAATGGCTTCAATGTGCTGCCTGGCCATGCCTTGTTGCAGGGCTACACATAGCCCCTCATCATGGTTGGCCGTGTCTCGTCCGTCTTGTCGCGGCCTCTCTTTCGTTCGCCGTACATAGTAGTTATCGCAGGACTGGATACAGGACTCTTGACTTATGAGTGTGAGCTCCCGCTTACCTAGGGAACGTGTGCATCCTTCCAGTTTAGGCGCATTGGGCTCATCTCCCTTCATCGCCGCTATTGCAGGATGGACTAGGCCTGGCGCTGCCTGGCACGTGGCAAGTCTGGTCCTTCCCTCTGCCGGGAGGCCAGGTCCAGAGCTGCCGGACACGTGGCTGCGCTGGACCTTCTTCCTGCAGGGGGGCAGGTCTGGGGCTTCCGATCTTGCAGATGCGTCGGACCACCCCACGGCTGGTAGGTGGGCCCAGAGCTGCGAGATGCATGGCAGTGACGGACCTTCCCCCCCCCCCCCCCCCCCCCCCGAGGGGGAGACACATCTGGAGCTCCAGGGCATGTGGTACATCGGACCTTCCCTCATTGGAGAGGTGTGGCTATGCCGCACGCCACGTGGCACCCTGGGACCACGTTAGATCCTGCCCCTGTGGGCGGTGGGCCCAAGCGTGCCTTCTTTCCTGTATCCAGGGATACTTGGTTCTCCAGGTACCGACATAGTTGTTTAGATCTAAACCGTAATACCTACCGTGTACGTAGCTAGTCTCGGCGGTCGATGGACGAAGGCATAGCATAGATGAAGTAGACGGCGCAGCGATCCTCTAGCGAAGAAACCACGACGGCGCGACGATCTCTGGCCGACGGCGGCTCTTTCCTTTTCTCCTTCTCTTTTTCTCTTTTTTCCCTAGTCGTGCCCCTCTCTGCTGATCCATGGCGGCTAGGGTTTTTTTTCTTCTACCATGGGCAAGTGCTACTTAAGAGCGGTTGGCTTATTCTTTATGTGGGCAAGACATGCGGGAGGCATCAATGGTTTTATATAGTGGAGGGCAAGGACTTCGGAAGAGTCCCGCTGGGACTCGGCTGTATACGCCACACACAGCGCGCGCCAGAGAGCCCCGCTCAGCCTCGAAGGCATGCCCGGAAGCTTCTGGGCAAGGTGGGTGTGCCCGTGTTCCCGCTATTTTGTGATCTCTTGGCCATACACCTATGATACTATATTCTGCATCATGGAGGTTTTTATTAGTCACCGACAGGTGAAGAAATCATGAACTGGTGGGTAAAGTGGTACAACCTCTGCAGAGTGTAAAACTATCATGATAGCCGTGCTCCGTGTCCTGAGCACCTGGACAACTTCCATGATTAGAGTTGGACTTGGGATTTGGGATGGTTTGGTTATGGTTATGGTTTGGGTTGTGATAAATGGACATGGTTGATTATGATGGTAAGAATCTGGTTTATGGATGGATAAATATTGATGCATGTGATATGATGGTAAATGATGGTGCTAGACTCATAATTGGTAATTATTTGGAATATGATGGGATTAATTCACATAGACATTGTAGGATGTTTTTTACATGTTTTAAATGTCCTTTTCAGCAAATAGCCATTATTTATTATAGTTCCTTTTTTTAGCTACATGTCATATTTTTTCACACTTGTTGGGCACGACATGTGCTCACTCTTGCTATTCTCATATTAATTCAGCTGCAAGAGATACTTTGGAGGTCAACAGGGAGCACTAGGCGTGTGTACTACCGTCGATTGCCTGTGGAGTTGGTGTCGCCTACGCTACTTTATTTTTTACTTTAATAGAATCAGGATATATTTGTTATTCGTGACATGGTTAAATTCTAATTATCACTTGTGATGTTGATGTGTATGTGTGAAGCAACATCCTGGGCACACATACACTGCATTTGGTTCATTTTTCAGAATCGGGTGTCACATCTTCGGCATTGGAGGATTGAGTGTTGATGTTGTGTTGTCTCCCATGGTTCCATGAGTGTTGTCGAGGAGAGTGTGTTCGATGCTGCTCATCCCCACCTCAAGATCTCCCATACGTCAGATGTCATCCTTTATTCCTTGGGTAAGGTCATGATAACCTCTAACCACAGAGGAATAAGTTGCATCCACAATGTGCTGGGTATGATCTGTGTTGATGTGCGCCAATGACACTTCCCTCAGTACTATTAAGAAGTAGTATGCGGAGGTTCTTTTTCAGAGGAGGCATAAACTCGAAGAACTCAGAACAGGGTGAACACGACAGTTTTTACATGGTTCGGGCCGCCATAGCGTAATACCCTACTCCACAAGATTTGTGTGTTGTATTGCGTGTATTTGAGCTTGGTTGAGTATGAGTTCTCTTGTGTGTGAGATTAGTTTAAGTGCAGCACGGACCTTTTATATGCCAAGATCTAGCTGTTTACAGTGAGGCCGAGGCCCGACAGGTGGCCACGGGCCATTAATCACCCTGTACATGACCTAAGGCACTTAATAGTGATTTTTTCGCATATTAACATGCCCTGATGGCAATTTTACCACGCTTGAAGGCCCGCTGATCGTGTGTCATCAATGCGGAGTTGATGACGTGTTAAACTGGTCTTGAAAGACCTGATTTATGGTCTTAAATGCTCACGTCGCTCTTAGACAGATGAGATCCCAAAGTCCTCCCCGTTAGAGAGGTAGAGTTGAGACCCACATGGCAGCACCGGAGCTATCCTTAGCAGGGAGGCAGGTCCGGAGATGCAAGACATGTGGCAGCACTGGAGCCACTCTTAGGAGGGAGGCAGGTATGGCGCCGCGGGACACGTGGCAGCACTGGGGCACCCTTAGGAGGGAGGCAGGTCCGAGGCTGTAGGACACGTGGAAGCACCGGAGCCACCCATAGGAGGGAGGCAGGTGTGGGGCTACGGGACACGTGGCAACACCTGAGCCACCCTTAGATGGTAGGCAAGTCTGGGGCTGCAAGACACATGGCAGCACCAGAGCCATCCTTAGCAGAAAGGCATGCCCAGAGCTGCGGGACACGTGGCCTCCGAAGGTCTTCTGTCCTAGAAGGTTGGACTCAACGCTTCTTTACTTGGTCCGCAGGGTATCGATAATCTGCCATTCTTGGATAAGGTCAAAATAACCTTGTGCCACAAAGGAATAATATGCACCTAACATGTGTTAGGTGTGATCTATCGGTCCTTGCCTTAAGGTTAAGATAACCTTTAGCCACAGAGGAACAATGTGCACCCAATGATGGTGGCAATTCCCTTGAGCTTGAATGGCTGCTTAGAATAGTGGGAGCATAGAGATCCTACTTATTCATGGCAACCCATTGGTCACTCTGGAAGGTTTCCATGTCAAACCTCCGGCCTCGTAAAACTATGATTGGCCCTTGAGATTAAATCCCGATAGGTTTCAACCATGCTTGGTTACTCATTGGCCAGGAGATGTTGCAATGGTACCCCCCAAAACGTCTTCTTGTATGCCTACATAGAAATACTACTCTTGCAAGCTTCCCCTCTTTGATAGAGAGGGATGGTTAGCTCCCGATACTTGCACAACTGAAACTTCGGGTCGGATGACTGAAGTTCATTTGTACATCAGGGGAATAAAAAATGATATATTGGGTTAAATTTGAGTGCATCCATAAAAAGTGTGTTGTTCATTGATATAAGAGCAGAGCCTTATAAATTAATACATATGCATATTTTTAAAGCTCCTACTCATAGCAATTCAAGTGATAGATGTACACTCTATTGATTCCTTCATCTTTTAAATTTTATAACTATATTTACTTTTTACAAGGGCAAATACTTATCATGTGGATTATGGCAAACAAGATTCTCAATTTTATCCTCCTAGACATTTTTAATTTCTTGCCTAGGAATTTGAATTTTAGTGATCCATGCATGAATGAGTTCCAAAGCAAACTTATGGATATCACAATTCCTTGGTTGGTACATACCAATTCAACCATTAAGTTATTTCATAAGATTTGTTTACTAAACCTAGGTAGAGAATGACTAAGTCAATAAAATAATGCTCATGAAATTTTAGGTACTTGTTTAAATTTACTCCAAGTAAGGTGGCATTCCTTTTTTCAAAAATCAATGAGCAATGCCTACATTTACTCTTGTGAGGGTGCATAATAAGTGAATGATGAGTAGGTGTAAACCTTTCTAGTCCATGTAAGAAAAAAACATTCAATCATAATGTAATCCAAAGGACGGAAAATTTTAAACTCGTACCTCAATTGAACAGCATTTCGGGTTAAAGGTCATTGTGAGATACTCACAACCATGGATTTTGGTGTAGCCTTAATGTTCGATGCATCTCGCCAAGTTGAGGTTAGAGGTTATCGAAGTGTTAATGCGACACTTCCCCCAGATCTGCTAAGGAGCAGCCCGCGGAGGTTCTTGTTCGGCGGGGCTTAGGCCTCAAACTAGTGTTCTAGCGGAAGAGTATGTAACACTGTGGTTTTTACGTGGTTCGGGCCGCAAGGAGCGTAACTCGCTACTCCACGGTGGATTGTATTGCTGGTGAGTGTGTATGCTTGTGTGTGTGTGTGTGTGTGTGTGTGTATCGGGGATTTTGAGTCTATTTCCTAGTCTGAGCGGACCAGAGAACATGTCTAAGTCGGTGGCCGCCCGGTCTTTTTATAGTCCAAGGCCGAATAGCTTACAAGTGGGACTCGGGGCCCAACAGGTGGCCCTGGGGTGATATTATCCTGTACAATATCTAAGGCTTCTTGCGTACGCTGCCTCTGACCGCACCTTGAAGACTTGTTGTCTTGTCGCGTCGGTCGCAAGTGGCTAGGGGTAGTCGTTGATGATGGCAGGGAACGTCCCATCTGTCTTGTCATCGTAAGCTACCCACTTGGCGGTGTGGGGTAGGCCTACGGCGCCTTCACTGTGATACAATTAGATGCAGCGGTACCTGACAAGAGGCGTGGGCCGCACCTGTATGCTTGGGGAAGGCGTGTGCCTTCAATGCGCGGCTGGACAAGACGCACCACCCCTTACTCCCGCAACCTACCGCCAGGCCAAGTTGCAGGACACGTGGCAAATCCGGAGCCCTCCTTGGTGGGAGCAAGGGCTCGGAACTGGAGGATGCGTGGCAGCTCCAGAGCCCTCCTTGGTGGGAGCAAGGGCCCGGAGCCAGAGGACGCGTGGCAGCTCTAGAGTCCGCCTCGGTGAGGAGGCCGGGTCCGAAGCTTCTTCTTGTAAGCGGGGGTACCCGATCTTAAGGGTACCAACAGTGGCCCCCTGGGCCCACATCGGGGGAGGTGACAATCCTGTAGGTGGGGCCTTCATCCTGTCTTGTAAAAGTGACGACAATGTGCCTCCTGGAGGGTGCGCGAGCTCGTAGAAGGAACACCGGCGGCACCCTTCGGAGGCGTCGGAGCTTGAAGAAGTGACGTCGGTAGCCCCCTTGGGGGGCGTCGGAGCTCAAAGAAGTGACACCAGCGGCCCCTTGGGGCGTCGGAGCCCAGAGAAGTGACGCCGACGACCCCCTTGGGGGCGCTGGAGCTCGTAGAAGTGACATCGGCGGTCCTCGTGGGAGGCACCGGAGCTCGAAGAAGTGACACTGGTGGCCCCATTAGGAGGCACCGGAGCTCGCAGAAGTGGCACTGGTGGCCCCCTTGGGAGGTGCCGGAGCTCAAAGAAGTGACGCTGGCGGCCCCCTTGGGGGGTGGGCACCGGAGCTTGAAGAAGTGATGCCAGCGGCCCCCTTGGGGCGCCGGAGCTCAGAGAAGTGACACCGACAGCCCCCTTGAGGGACGCTGGAGCTTGCAGTAGTGAAGTCGGCGGTCCCCGTTGGAGGCGCCAGAGCTCGAAGAAGTGATGCCATTAGCCCCCTTGGGAGGCGCCAGAGCTCGCAGAAGTGGCGCCGGTGGCCCCCTTGGGTTGCACCGGAGCTCGCAGAAGTGACGCCAGCAGTTCTTGTGGGAGGCGCTGGAACTCGAAGAAGTGACGCCGGCGGTGTCCTGGGGAGGCGTCGGAGTTCGCAGAAGCGGAGCTAAAAGGAGGGCATTGATGGCGCCTACCACGGATGTGCAGAACGTCGGCAGCGGGCTCCCTGTATGTCCTGCACACATGGTAGACAATAAGTAATTTCACTCGTCGGTCACCACTTCACTGCTCTTTAGTTTCGTTGTGGGTTACGATCATTAACTAAGATGCAGGGCATGGGTAATTCGGTGCGACGGCATTCAGGGTATGGTCACAGTCTTGCTCGGGGCATGAGCCGTCTGACCTCCTTTACTCAGCTGTTAGCACTGGGAGGCAAGGTGCGCATGCTTAGGGTATAGAACCAGGTTAAGCAGGTTGCACACCCTGGACCTCCAGCTCGACGTTAGCCTTTCAGGAGTTAGAACCATTCAACACCATGGACCCTGACCAAGAAATTGATCATCAGACCCCCAAACACATTGCAGGTACCTCATGCGGATCCGCCTTTAGTAGGATAGCACAACTCCAACTAGGACGAGACAGGAGAAATGTAACCAGGCATACGGCAGACGATATGCGAAAGTAAGCAAAAAATTAAAGCATAATGTAAATAATTTTGCTCGTTGGTTACTCCCTTCCTGCTTTTAGTCTCGTTATGTCTTACGATCCTGAGCCGGGCTTACGGTGCGTGGGTAATTCAGTGCGACGTTATCCAGATTATGGTTATCGCCCTGCTCAGTTGTGTGTGACATCCGGCCCCCTGTACTCAGTCGTTAGCACGGAAGAGGCAAAGTGTACACGCTTAGGGTGCAGGACCAGGCCAAGCGGTTGTACACTATGGACCTCCCACGGGCGTTAGCTTTTCAGAGAAGTGACCATTCGGCGCAACAGGCTCCCTAGCAGGAAAACAACCAAAGAACCCAAATAAATCACAGGAACCTCAAGCAGACCCACCAGCAGCAGGATTGCATAACTCCACTAGGCGCGAGACAGGGAGAGAGTGCCCTAGCATATGACAGAGAATATGCGAGAACGAGCATGATTTGATGATCATAAAATTAATGTGTAATTAGATGAACATAAACAGAAGCATAGGGCAAGACAGTGTTTCTTCTAACTTGGTAATCATAGGAGGAGGTAGACTTTACAAGAAGGCAACAACCTGCTCCGGATGACAAGGGAGGAAAACTGTACAGGCTCAAGGTATGGAACCATGCTAAGCAGGTTGAACAGCCTGGACCGGACCCACCGGAGCTTAGTTGCTTCGAGCGCTGCTTCTAGACGCTATGACACCCTTTCAGAAGAAAAAAAACTATCCTACCACTACACCCAGGGTGAAGCTTTACCGTAGTGGCGCTGGGGAGGCAAAGTGTACATGCTTAGGGTGCAGGACCAGACTAAGCAGGCTGCATACTCTGGACCTCTCACTGTGCCAAAAGTAAAACTTACAGTGGATCTTCGGGTCAAACTTACCGTAACGCCTTGGTGACGTCATTGTCGTTGTGGTGGCGGGAAACCGCTTGATGTCCTGCCCGTGACGACAGGGAACGTCCCATCTTTCTTGTCACCGTAAGCTACCCACTTCGCAATGTGTGGGGTAGGCCTGCGGCGCCTTCACTGTGATACGATTAGACGCAGTGGTACCTGACAAGAGGCGTGGGCCGCATCTGTATGCTTGGGGAAGGCGCGTGCCTTCAATGCACGACTGGAGAGGACGAACCACCCCTTACTCCCGCAACCTAACGCAAGAGCAAGTTGCAGGACACGTGGCAGCTCCGGAGCCCTCTGCGGTGGGAGCAAGGGCCCGGAGCCAGAGGACACGTGGCAGCTCCGAAGCCCACCTTGGTGGGCGCAAGGGCCTAGAGCCGGAGGAGGCATGGCAGCTCCGGAGCCCTCCTTGGTGGGAGTAAGGGCCCGGAACCATAGGATGCATGGCAGGTCTAGAGTCCGCCTCGGCGGGGAGGCCGGGTCCAAAGCTTCTTCTTGTATGCGAGGGTACCCGGTCTTGAGGGTACCGACAGAGGTGAATGAAGCTTCATCTTGCTCCTCAATTGAGCCATTATCTTTAGCATTCCTCAACTATAAACTCCTAATGATATTGGTGGAGGGTTATGCTCTTGAATCCTCCCAATGGTGCATAGAGTTTGATGAGGCTTTCCAACCTCTTTACAAATTTTGTCCTGGCTGCACCAAAATCAAGAACGAACAAAACAACTCGAAAATGGGTTATGATAGCCAATATCAAAGTAAACCTCTTGTCAAATTGTCTTGCCAAACTTGAAATAAATTGAAAATGCAATGAGGGTCAAGGGAAATCTTTTTGGTTCGAATTAGTAAGATGAATTCAAGTGGTTATGCCCAAAGTTCATATCCAAATAAATTTATTTCCTAATTCAAAATCTTAGTTTAATGATGGTTGGAAATTTACTTTTCAACATGCAAGTGTGAAAGTTAAAAAATTACAAATGTAAATGCAAGGAATGATGATGAATTCAAATATGCAATTGGAAAATCAAATATGAGATAACTATCAATTAACCTATTGGCAAGGACTCACCGAATTTTTTAAATCAGATGAGTGGGACATACCTCCCTCCCATTTAGCACGTTGACGAAGTATCATCCATATCCGCATATGAAGGTGTGGATGACTTTTCTTGGTTGCAAGCCAAACCTCCTTGGCTTCCATATTGGATAAGTGGGCCATGTGGTGGCCCCGACCTTGTCGTCGTCATGATGAAGACTCGTTTATGTTGTGACGACTTTTCCTTCAAGATATCCTTTCGTGAACATGGTGAGGCTTGTATTTCTTCCGCCATTTCCTTGTTGGTGGTTTAGTGGACTTCGGCCATTTGGATGGCCCCAGATTCTCTGTCTTTTTAGAATGTCAGTGTGGATGACATGACGGGGTCTCCTCATTCCCCATCAAGGAAAATGAAGATGACTACTTATGGGGGTGTCACTTCGACCTTCAAGATATTCTTTTGATTCAACCCATGCTTGATCTATGATCAAGATGATTCCTTTGGAATAACGACATGTGGACTCCACAATCAAACAAGAAACGCTTCATCCACTATGTCATTTTGCACAAAGTTGCACGGGTTTGGTCGAAGTGTAGGGTCCAACTAGTGTTTGTGGAACCCATGGATCTTGAATGCTTTTCAAAGTGGTTTGTCCATGGCCAAGCATGTCATTGGGGTCTCCTTGGCCATGGACAAGATACTTCTTGGTAGGCTAGTTGAAGTTGAATTTGTTGGAATTCAATTTCACATAGACTCCTTGATTGTATTGATTCCACTTTTGACCTCCTTGTTGGTTGTGGCCTTTGGAGTTGTTCGGAAATGAAAGATCCACATGGGTCTTACTAAAAAAATCCTCAAGGGTCCCATGCTGACATGGATTTTCAAAAGATATGTGAATATACATGGCTTGGATCATCCAAACACTTCTCCATTGGCTTGATCTTGTTAATCCTTCAATAGGAGGTCCAGTTATATGGCTAGCATGTCCACCTTGTCAATGGTGTGCATGCCATGCCAACAGAACTGAAGCACTCATGGATCCACCCCCTTTGAATGGTGACCTTCTTATCAATTAAATCTTTATCCTTCTCATGATCATTGACAAGAAATCACTCCCAACTTTAGCAGGATGTGATCACGGGTCGACAAAGTCAACCCATTGTAGGAGTGTTGGACAATGAACCAATATCCACCCCCATGGTGAAGGCAAACAAAGATACAATCTTGGAGCCTCACCCAAGCTTTGGGGATAGATGCATTTGGCTCCTACTAGAAGTTGGAGATTCCTCTCGTTGTGGGCAACAATGGAGCCCAATGGGAAGAATTTATCAAGGAAAGCTTTAAAGTACTAATGGAGTTAAGCTCTTGCGTCCTATTTTGGCTTTCCCAAAGAATGGGCTAGCCAAACACTAACCTGTATTCACACAACGAAGAAAACAAAGCATGGGTAGTCCTGTCTAATAAATACTAGTACCTATAACTTAACCATAATGATAGATATCCTTCACTTTTGTGCCTTCCCCGATGACAGCACAAGAAATGGTTTTTGGTATTTCTTAGCTCCACAAATCATCTTCAATGAGAGATGGATCCGCAAGCGCACAAAAAGTATTGTTGTAGCAAAGGGTATCGTATTTATCATAAAAGAAGGCGTAGAAGTAAAGTAAACACTATTCTTACGATCAAGGTATAGGGTACTATGTATTTATCGGAAAAAGGGGTAAGATGATAATATGGTAGCATGACACACACCTAAGCAATCTACTCTAAAAGGTAAGAATGTCCTAGTGGAGGCTACGTTAGAGATGGATCTAATCCTACTGTGCTTTAAGGATTCATATACATAGTCAACTAGTGTACATATGGATATGATAACGATGAGTACTAGAGCTTAGCAGTCCAACACATCGGACACGGGTTTACCCATGAGAATATCAGGGCGATTCCCTCCACGAGCCTGCAGTGTAGCCAAACGTGGGGGATTATGAAGGACGAACAGAGTTGTCACCACTTGCCGCCTACCCCTACAAATCGTGGGTCTACGAGACATCCAACGATACTTAATTATCTAAGCACCATGATTACAAAACAAATAAATACCTTAGGGGCTCGAGTACAAGTACCTCTATAAGGCAATGACTAACCTAAACATCGCTAAAACCAATGTTGGACTACGTTACTCATACAACAACAACAACAACCAAGCCTTTGTCCCAAACAAGTTGGGGTCGGCTAGAAATGAAACCCAACAATTTTGAAGAAAAGTAATAGAAATAAGATGAAAGTAAAACAATAATATTAATAAAAAATATAATAATAATAAATACAAATAAAGTAAGATTATACATTTTATTTATTTTAGAAATGGGTTAATAAGAAAGAAGATAAGAGTAACAAAATATGAATAAACTAAGATTCTGGCACATGAATTGCTAATTTCCATGCAGTCCTATCATGAGCCATATCTCTAGGTATGTCCCACTCCTTTAAGTATCGTTTCACCACCTCCTGCCATGTCAACCATGGTCGACCTCTACCCCTCCTAAAATTTTCTCTACTCTTTATAATCCCACTGTTAACCGGTGCTTCTGGAGGTCTCCGTTTGATATGCCCAAACCACCATAGGTGATGTTGGACTAGCTTCTCCTTAATCGGTGCCATCCTTACCCTATCACGTATCATCTCGTTCCTAATTTTGTCTCTTCTTGTGTGACTGCACATCCACCGTAGCATGCGCATCTCAGCAACACTCATTTGTTGGACATGTTGCCTTTTAGATGGCCAACATTCTGCCCCATACAACATCGCAGGTCTGATCACTGTCCTACAGAATTTTCCTTTCAATTTTTGTGAAACTTCCTTATCTTATAAGATTCCATATGCTTGTCGCCACTTCATCCACCCGATCTTGATCCTGTGGCAAACATCTTCGTCAATATCACGATTGCTTTGTAAAATTGATCCTAAATATCAAAATATGTCCCTCCTAGGTACTACTTGTCCTTGTAAACTAACATTTCCATCCTCACACCCGACATCACTAAAGTCGCATCTCATATACTTGGTCTTGGTTCTACAAAGTCTAAACCCCTTAGACTCTAAGGTCTGCCTCCATAGCTCTAAATTTCTATCAACACCATCCCTAGTATCATTTACCAACACTACGTCATCAGCAAAGACCATACACCAAGGGATATCCCCTTGTATATCCTTCGACACCTCATTCATCACTAAGGAAAAGATGTCAGGACTTAAGGCTGATCCTTGGTGTAGCCCTATTGTGATAGGAAACGTGTCAGCCTCACTACCTCTTATGCGCACACTTGTCACCATATTATCATACATATCGTTGATAAGGTTAACGTATTTTGTTGCGACTTTGTGTTTCTCTAGTGCCCACCACATGACCGGTCTTGGTACCTAATCGTATGCCTTCTCCAAGTCAATGAACACCATATGTATCCTTCTTTTGCTCCCTATGCCTATCCGTAAGCTGACGGAGTAAGAAAATTGCCTCCATAGTGGACCTCCCAGTCATAAAACCAAACTGGTTTTAGTGACATTGGTCACTTTCCTCAAGCGGTGTTCAATCACTCTCTCCCAGAGCTTCATAGTATGACTTATGAGATTAATTCCTCGGTAATTAGTACAACTTTGAACATCTCCTTTATTTTTGAAGATGGGTACTAAAATACTTTTCCGCCCCTCTTCAAGCATTTTGTTTGACTGAAAAATGCGGTTGAATAGTTTAGTGAGCCATACTATTGCTATATCCCGCAGACATCTCCACACCTCAATGGGGACATCATCGGGGACGCAAGCCTTTCCTCCTTTCATCCTTTTTAAGTTCTCTCTAACCTCAGACTCTTGTATCCTCCGCACAAATCGTCTGTTGGTGTCATCAAATGAGTCATCCAACTCGAACCTGATGCTTTCATCCCTGTCATTGAATATTACATTGAGGTAGTTCTGCCATCTATTCCTAATTTCTTCATCCTTCAATAGACTTCGATCTGCCTCATCCTTAATGCATTTGACTTGGTTGAGATCTCTCACCTTTCTCTCGTGATGTTTTGCCATCTTGTGTATATCCTTTTCGCGTTGTTTTGTCCCTAGCCTCTCATATAGCTCATCATAGGCCTACCCCCTTGCTTTACTCACAACACACCTTGCATTTTTCTTAGCCTCTTTATACTTCGCCATGTTACTTGCGCTTCTCTCATGATGCCAACTCTTGACAGACTCCTTCTTCTCCTTAATAGCTTTTTGTACATGTTCATTCCACCACCAAGTGTCTATATCTGCAAGTTTCTTACCTTTTGTCCACCCAAGCACCTCCCTAGCTGCCTTCCTAATGTAAGTCGCCATCTTCACCCACATACTACCTGCATCTTCCTCTTCGCTCCAAGGTCCTTCTATGATCATCCTCCTTTTGAATGATTGTTGCGCTTCATCCTTCAACTTCCACCACTTTGTTCTTGCAGTTTTAACACCTTTGTCTCGTGACACACGCACGTGGAAACGACAGTTAGCTACCACAAGTTTATGTTGTGGAATAACACATTTCCCAGGAATCACCTTACAATCTAAACATGCCCCTCTCTCCCTTCTCCTGGTGAGGATATAGTCGATTTGACTAGAATGTTGGACACTAGTAAAGGTCACTAAGTGAGATAGCCTCTTCTTAAAGAGGGTGTTAGCTACCAATAGGTCATAGGCTATGAAAAATTCTAGGATATCCTTACCCTCCTAGTTTCTATCGCTACACCCAAAACCTCCATGTACCCCCTCAAAACCTACGTTAGTTGTACCTACATGACCATTGAGATCTCCTCCTATGAAGAGCTTCTCGGTTATCGGTACACTACTAACCATATCCTCCAAGTCCTCCCAAAATTGTCTCTTAGTGCTCATGTCGAGCCCAACTTGTGGGGCATAAGCACTAATGACATTCAAGATAAGGTCCCCCACAACTACCTTGACTAGGATTATCCTATCCCCTCGTCTACGGACATCAACTACTACATCCTTGAGGCTCTTATCTATTAGGATGCCTACGCCATTCCTAGTTTCAGTCGAGCCATAATACCAAAGCTTGAAACCGGTATTCTCAACCTCTCTCGCCTTTTGACCTGCCCATCTAGTCTCTTGTACACAAAGGATATTTACACGTCTCCTAATTGCAATGTCCACTAACTCTCACAGCTTTCCCGTCAAGGATCCTACATTCCAAGTACCCACCCGAAACCTAGTTTCCTCAGCTAGCTTCCTTACCCTTCGAATCCGTCGAGGAAGATGCATATGATAATACGTTACTCATAGTAATATTTAATTAGACTATAGTGGAGGTTTATGATGCATATGATAGTATAATAAAGGTATTATAACTAGATCATAATTGCATCTACACCTATCACATGCATGGACTCCACAACCAAACAACAAACGCTTCATCCAAGTATATGAATAAATAAAGACTAATAATAATATTATAAGGCATCATGTAACAAATACAAGTAAAGATACATGAGCCATACCTATCCAATTTGGACTTGAGACTAGAGACTCATCTCTACAGCCTAAGCTACACTAAGGAACTTGGAGAACTAGTGTATACAAGAGAGAATGCTTGAGTGGTGTGTGTAGTAAAGTGAGGCCTCTCCCTCTATTTATACACGTAGTAGAGGCGGTCCCGCCACCAAAAGCGTGTGAATCAGTCTCCACCGCTATCAGCTCATCGTAGGGAGTTGACACATGGAATTTACCGCACTTGGCGCTAGGAAAGTGTCGACCGACACCCCTAGTCGGTCGAGTTGGTCCTGGCACCAATCGCGGTGTGCTTCCTCTTGGTGGACGGGTGGGTCCTGCCCATTTTGAGGCGCTAAACCATTAGATTCCCTCGGATACTCCTGTAGGTGGGCCATTTGATCCAAGTGCTGCCACATGCCGGCGTTTGATTTGCTGTGAAGGTATTTTTAGTATTCCTCCTTTGAATTCACTTCAGTTCTGTATAAAATTCCTGCATGCACCATTTTCTCCTAGTACAAGTGGAACTAGGTTTTTTCAAACTATGATGTGTGTAAAAAATATTTATTCCCTCATATAATTGAGTTTTATTGATGGTGAAAATTCATATAGAATCATTGTCAACGGTCAAATAAAGTGTCCAGGAACAAGTATGGGAGAGAAGCCCCTTCGCGATCTCGTGACTTTTAGATCATGCGTTTCACCCGAGGACACATCGCAAATGAACAAGCGATATGACACGACAAAGGAGAGCACCAGGAGAGCCAGCTAGAGGTCGACCGACCCTCTAGCTCGACCGACCTGTGAGTGGCCCCTCTCAAGTCTGTTTCACTACACAACTTTGGTTCAAATCTCTTATCCACCGCTCTTGGTGATTCACTGCAATTTGAGTTGAAAATTTTGACACATTCATGAAAATTCAAATTAAAATCAACTCAATTAAATTAAACATTGCAATTGCTTGAATATGAGGTTAGTATACCCCGTTTTTTGATTTCACTACCATGTTTCTGGACCCATATCACTAAAATAGGACAACATGTCATCTAAGTTTTATATTGGTGTGATATGGTGAGTAAAATAAACCCGTGGACAAACCTATCCTTGTTTTAAATTGATTTTGAATTTTGCACAATTTTGTAGTCTGAAGGTTTTTCTTTCCTCTCTCATTGGAAATTAAATACCACCAAGGCCATATGATATGAATATTTAAAACCACATGCATATGACACTTAGCATTTTCAGTGAACTTTGTTAAAATCTTGACCCTATTGAGTGACTTGTGTGAAATCTTTCGATTAGAATATTTCTTGTGCACTCCACCATACTTCATCATTTTCATCCATCCACCATCAAAAGATACTCCATGGGAATTATTGCAAATTACTCTCTATTTAAAAAGATGCATAAGAAGGAGTAGAAGGCATGGCTATAAGAGCTCTCAAAATAATTCGAGAGAGAGAGAGAGAGCCAAAAAGTAGCCATGCTTCATCCTTGTACAAAAAGAAAGTGATCAAATGGGAGTTATTGTCACCATTCATTATCCATCATTCACCATCCATAATAAGTGCACAAGAATTTCCTTAATCATTTATTTTATTGCATGCTCTTCTCATGTGGATCTCGTTTTTGACTTAGTAATATATGAATTACAAGTGTGCTACTCTTTATCCCTACCAAGCTCCACAAAAAACCATATTTAGTTATAAGGTGAAAAGTGGCAAAATTATGCCAAGGTGAGGATTTAAACACTTTGAGTGACTTGAGAGATTCCAATAGAGGAGGAAAAGGCATTATCCTTTTGATATACGAGTTATAGCAATTTTTCAAAGTCACTTCAGTAGGAGGAAGTCCGAGTGAGATACAATCAACTGTTCCAACTCTCAAACACCCAAGATGTGGTAGCCACACCACAAAAGGGTCCAAAAGCAAAGATATGAATTAAAATACTTTGTATACTCCTCTCATATGCACAACAATATTTTTTATTAATACTTAGTTCTTCTTGCATTCACTCGAGGACGAGCAAAGGACTTAGTGTGGGGCAGTTTGTTGACAGACCTTAAATACTAAATTTGATTGTCAATGCACTGCATAAAGATTATAACACAACATAGTTGTAGGAGTTAAAACTAACAAATTCCACAAGTGTTAGTGTCTATTTGTATGCAGGTGAATTAAGCCCCAAAATACCCAAGCATGCAGGAAGCAATCCAAAAAGTTGCCATTCGACCAATCAAGCGATGACACATGGAATCACGTGGATCCATGACTCAGTCCCAGGCATATCTGAGGAGACCCAACAATGTTTCACCCAGGAAAGGGGTCAGGGCCCAGCTGGAAGCCACCCTGAGAAACCACAGCTGATGGGGGCCACGACCAGGTTGGTTGACCCCTAGTCGGCCGACTTGGCCCTAGCACCAAACTGGGTCAACCTCCACGTGTTGGCCTCCTTGTGGCTCCTTGATGGCAATAACAATTGATTTGCGTGCTAATTGTGATGCCAAACCGACTAAACTCCTGCATAAATACCCCATCACTCCCTCACTTCTCCACACACCACTAGTTTGAGAATAGTACTTCGCTCATAAGGTTTAGAGCTGCCCTAGTGGCCAGCCACGTAGAAAGAGAGTGAGGAGAAGCTAGGAGGAGGAGGCTTGGGCTTGTCAAGTCCCTCTTCCACACTCGTACCTCTAAGGAAGTTCTGGCAAAATTGAGTAAGAAATTTTTGTGAATTCAATACAAGTATATTTCTATTTTATAGTAGTTTGCTTATGTAAGTGCTTGTGGGTTCACTCCTTTACTTTATTAGAGGCTCGAGTCATAGCTTTGCATTCGAAATGATTAGAGTTGTGAATTAGAACTTAAGTGTGGTGCTTAGGTTAGAATTCATCAGTGGATCTCTCGTAGACCCACAGATTGAAGAGATAGACAGTAGGTGGTGACAGCCCTATCTGTCCTTAGTAATCCTCCACATTCGGCTGTATTATAGGATCGTGCCGGTAATCGTCTTGGTGTTTCCAAGGGCAAACCCGTGCCCGAAGCAAGTAGTTGTCGTAGACTATTGTGGCCTAGATTTCAAAGCATTCAATTTCTCTTAAATCCTTGCCTACCAAACAAATTGTGTGTCCTTGGGAGATATATAAGATCTCACACACGTTCCTTGGATTCGATACCCTTGGGGTACTATTTAAGGGGAAGTGTTACAATGGTATTTTCGTGTGCTTGCGTATTATTCTATTTTTGAAAGAAATACCAACTAGCGGGACCTCGGCGAATTCTTCGACTGAGTGCTCAGAGATCTCTGGAGAGCCAACTGGTTCAATTTCTAGCTTCTGATAGATAGCTTTAATGTTGTCCTTCACATATCGCTAGTACATTTTTTTAGTCAGGCTCTCCTTGTATTGCCTCACTTCCACTTTGTAGCAGGATGCAAAGATGTAGCAGATGTAGCAGATAGAGAACCCCTTGGAGGGTGGAGCAGATGTAGCAGCTGGAACTCTTGAGCTTTCTTGAGCCAGCTTTGAGTGTTGTTCCCTTGCAGGCGAGAACGGTGCAAGAGGAACTATAGATCGAGAAGGCATCTGGGGCCTAAGACCGGTGTGCTCAACATCCTTCACAAACTCGATCCCGCTCACCTTCTCAATCATTAACATAATGAATGGAGTGCAACCACAGGATCTGTTGGGAGTGGAGGAGATGTTCGCCATGTTATTATAAATGTAGTCAAACACATTGAAGGTCCTTCTCGTGTTTATCTCTTTCATCAAGGACCTTAGAAGTCATTAGATCTTGCTTGCATCTCCATCATTGGGAGCAATAGTCTTCCTGTCACATCGGTTCCATGAATGAACCAAGTGCAGCGCATATATGTGCCTAGGATGTTCATCACACATACACGAATGCATCTCACCCATCAGATAATAACCATGTTTCGAATAGTAAACAATACATTATTACAATATCCAAATAGTCTAAAATACAAGCTCCAATAACATTGCAGTAGAAAACTAAGCAACTAGTAGACTCCAGCTCCACAGGCATTTGACGGTAACACGCACGCCTAGTACTCTTCGAAATCTTCGGGATTCTGCAAATTATCACTTGTAGCTGAATTAATATGGGAATAACAAGGGTGAGCACATTTTGTACTCAACAAGTGTCGAAAAGTATGACACGTAGCTTAAACAAGGATGATAATAATAGTTCATTGCAGAAAAGCACTTCTTATATAAAAAAGGTAAAAATGCGACTTACAATTACTATGCGCAGTCAAAACCCATCATAACCCAAATGACCAACAATACCATGTCCAACTCCAACATTTACCATTCTCAACAAGTAAATAACCAATCAACATAATACCCATAACACTCACATTTAACCGTAATAATCTATATCCAAGTAATCATATCCAATGCATAACTCATTCCCAATTCCAACCATTAACCATTACTCAAGTCCACAACTCTAATCATGTGAGGGTCCAGGTCGCTCGTAACCGGGAGCACGGCTATCATGATAGTTTTATACTCTACAAAGGTTGCACCACTTTACCCACAAGTTTAGGATTTCATCACCTTTGGGTGACTAAGGAATCTCAATTATGTCGTCTCGCACTTCCTGTGTGGTCAAGAGATCACAAAATAGCCTTTACAAAGTGACTACCAGCATGTGTGGACCCTATAAGTTTTCACTTGAGGTGATGTCTCACAACTGAGCACATCCATCCAAGGGCCCCCTCTTGTGCCGTTCGGATCCCAGAGCAGTCGCGCCTATATTACAAACCCAACCTACTACAATTCCCAGATCCTTCAAAATGATTTGAACGATGCTGGCAATACACTAATTAATTAGCTAAGTCGCACTCATACTTAGCCCTGTAGTGGCATTGTAATCCTTGGTGGTCGCTCCACGAACGAGTCCTTAGATCTAAAGCAAGCAAAACTATCAAATCATCCAACCCATTCCACGTAACCGACTTGATTAGATCCCTAGGTTCCATGTTGCTAAGGGTCATTACCATCATCTTGCATAGTTCACATGATTAAAAGTTCATAGTCAAGTTATTTAGTTCTTCCCAATACCAATTAAGCATAACAAAGCAAAAGTGTAAAATACCCTTCCCGACTCTCTATGTTACATCCCGAGCGACAAGGTAGGACATACAAGTCTAGTAATGTGACGCTCGATTCCGAAAAAGAACCAAGCTAACGCATATGTGTGCCCAGGATGTTCATCACACATACACGAGTGCATTCACAAAAGAGTATACAAAAAATTACCACAGAACAAGATTAATGAACCAAATTTTATTAAACAAATCATATTATCCTCGAATACAAGCTCTAAGGAATATTAATGACAAATTCAACTAATGCAGCGGAAATAAACTAAATAAGCAAACGAAACAGCTAGGCAACATAAGCAATAGGGTATAGCGCAGCTCCAATCAACACCACAGGCAAAGCTGACGGTAGACACGGCCTAGAACTCCGCATTATCGCCATTAAACTCCCAATCCTAACCTGCAACTGTTGGGAGGGATTGCAAGAGTGAGTCCATGTCGTACTCAGCAAGTGTGGAAAGTATGACATGTGGCTGATTCAAATGACGACAATAAAAATGGCTAAGTGCTGAAAAGTACATTAAAACATTTGAAAAGCAATATACATCATGTATGTGAAGTAAACCCATCATAAACATAAGTAATGTCATAATATCAAACTGAATTCACTACCATCATCAATAATTCCAGATTTCACCATTGCCAATAACCATATTCAATACCAGAAATAAATCCGTAACCAACCATAACCATAACCATCCTAAATACCATCCCAATACCGAGTTCCCTCTAATCATGGAAGTTGTCCAGGTGCACATAACCGGGAGCACGGATATCATGATAGTTTATTAGACTCTGCAGAGTTTGTACCACTTTACCCACATGTTTGTGATTTCGTCAACCGTTGGCGACTAAAGAACCTCCCTTATGCCAATTACACTTCCTTTGGTGTATGGCCAAGAGATCACAAAATAGCCTTTACAAAGGGATTACTAGTCTATTTAGACCCCACTGAGGTTTAACGGGTGGCGATGTCTCCCGCAGAGCACATCTTCAACCAAGGGCCCCCTCTTGAGCCATTCGGATCCCAGGGTAGTCCCACCAATCATCAACAAACCCAATCCGACTACCCCTTCCCCGAGCATCCATAATGGTCCAAATAGCACTGGCAAAACCCTAATTAATCAGCTACGCCGCTCCCATACTTGGCCTCGTGGTGGCACTGTAGTCCTGGCTTATTCTCGCATGAACCGGTCCTTAGATCTAAAGCAAGCAAACCACCATAACATCCAACCCATCCACATATCAGGCTTGCTTAGATCACCCATTACCATATCATATTTAACCAGTTCATGTTAACCAAATCTCATAAATGTATAATTAAATTGAGTGGTATAGTTGTTTCCTATCCCAGTTGATTAAGCGAAGCAAAAGGTAAAAAGCTCTTCCTGACTCTCTACCATATATTCCAGGTGACAAGGGTGGTTTAACAAATCTAGTAAACTTCCTACCATAGGATTTCCATCAATTTGACACAAGCATGCAATTTTGCAAATAAAACATTTATTTTTAAGAAAATAGGATCAATATGCTTCAAGGACACTTTCCTTGCTCTTGCGGTTGATTAGGGTCAAAGCCTTCAAACTCTTGGTGCTGTAGATCCTCCGCGGCATTCTCTAGCGCAAATCCATCTAATCCACACAATAAACATACAAGACAAGAAACACAATCAAAGAGTGCACATATATTACTCAATATGACATGACATGCATGATTGATGCAAATGCAAGGTAGAACTTGTTACTAGATTGCTTTAATGGTCAATAACTAGTTCTAATAGCTTTTAACAAGTTTATACAGGTTTGGAGTTGATTAGATCAAACTTTAGAATCAATTCAACACAATTTAGCCAGGAAGACCGGACTAGTCCGCTAGGGACCGGACAAGTCCGCACTTTGCGAGATCAGCAGATTAGGGTTTTCTAGATCGACATAAATTTGGAGATTAGGGGTTGAATTCTCGTAAGGAAAAGAGAATAGAAGGTATACCCGGTGTTTAGGACTCCAATGAATGAAGAAACTTGGAGGTAGCACTTGGATCTTGGTGATCTAGGGTTGGTGATGAACTTTGAGGTGAACTGGTGATGAAGAACGAAAGCTTGGTGGAGATCTTAATCCTCCTTCGTTTCCTCCTCTTCTTATTGCTTGAGATCTTTTCCTCCCTCCTTGGTGGTGGCTCTCCACGAACTAGGGTTTGGGTGGGGTGGAAAAGTGGCAAATAGATGTCAAACCAAGGGGTGGGGTTGTTTATATAGAGGTGGAGGCTAGGGTTAGATGGATTTCGAGTTTGGGATGAGTAGAGGCCGGTTTAGAGTCCCTCATGGGCTCTAAAAGAGTTAGGCACGACGTCCCTAGGCCCACTTAATGTGAAACCCAAGAAACAAGTCGTAAAACAAAAGATCAACTCGGAGTCGCGGAATATCGGACAAGTCCGGAAAGGACCGGACTAGTCCCAAGTCGTCCAGAGAGAAAATCGGACAAGTCTGGCCTAAAATCGGACAAGTCCGACTTTAAACAGAGAGGAAAACGGACAAGTCCGCTGCAACACCGGACTAGTCCGGAAAAGTCCAAGGACTTAGCAATTTTTCAAGAATTCTTGGAATATCGGACTAGTCCGCACAAAATCGGACAAGTCCGCACTTTCCTGCGTTTTAAGTGCGGTTTTGTTCCAAATCAATTTTAAATGCTCCAAATCAATTTTAAACTCGTTCCTCTTGTTGTGAGTTAATGTTAAACATGTATATGAGTGTATGTAGGGCATGATGCATGAAAATGAGGGTGTTACAAACCTACCCCCCTTAAAATGAATCTCGCCCTCGAGATTCGACGTGGAAGAGAAGAGATAGGGAAATTCCTTCTTGAGATCATCCTCCAATTCCCACGTTGCTTCTTTTTCTGTGTGGTGCTTTCATTGAACTTTACACAATCTAATAACCTTGTTCCTTGTGACTCTCTCCTTGGTTTCCAAGATTTTGATCGGTTGTTCGGTATAAGTCAAATCTTCCTCTAGTTCCAATCCCTCCATTGGCACTTGTTCTTCCGGTACTCGCAAGCACTTCTTGAGCTAGGAAACATGAAAGACATCATGGACATCCGAAAGATGAGCTGGCATCTCCAACTTAAACGCTACTTCTCCTCTTTTGTCCAAAATCTTGAATGGTCCAATATAACGAGGTGCGAGCTTGCCCCTTATGTTAAACCTCTTATGACCTCTCATTGGGGACACCTTGAGGTAAACAAAATCTCCTATTTCAAAGGCTAATTTCCTTCTCCTATTGTTCGAATAGCCTTTTTGCCTTGATTGGGCAGCCCTCAAGTTTTCACGAATTATTTGGACTTGCTTTTCGGCTTCTTGCAACACATCCGGACCAAATATTTGAGTTTCTCCTGCTTCATTCCAGAACAAAGGTGTCCTACACTTCCTCCCATAAAGTGCTTCAAACGGTGACATTTTCAAGCTTGCTTGGTAACTATTGTTGTATGAAAATTTTGCGTATGGCAAGCTTTTGTCCCAACTCTTCCCATGCTTTAAAGCACAAGCTCTTAACATGTCCTCCAAAATTTGATTGGTCCTCTCGGTTTGTCCATCCGCTTGAGGGTGATATGCTGAACTAAAATTCAACCTCGTCCCCAAAGCTTCATGCAATTTTTGCCAAAACCTGGAAGTGAATTGAGAACCTCTATCTGAGACTATCTTCTTTGGGACTCCATGTCGACACACAATATGCTACATGTATATTTTGGCCAATCGTGCAGCTGTATATTTGGTCTTCACGGGGACAAAATGAGCTGACTTGGTTAAGCGATCCACAATTACCCAAATTGAGTCATACCCGGACTGAGTACGTGGTAACCCAACTATGAAGTCCATACCGATTTCTTCCCACTTCCATTCCGGGATCTTCAATGGTTGCAATAATCCAGCTGGCCTTTGATGTTCTACCTTGACTCGTTGGCACACCTCACACAATGCTACGTATTCAGCTATGTCCTTCTTCATGTTATCCCACCAATAACAAGTCTTCAAGTCTTTGTACATCTTTGTACAACCAGGGTGAATTGAATAAGGTGAGTCACGTGCCTCTTTTAATATCGTCTCCCGAATATGGTTCACATTAGGCACAATGATTCTCTTTCTGAGCCATAAGGTACCATGTTCGTCTTCATCAAATCTGAATTCTCTCCCTTCTTCGGTCCTTTCTTTGATTTCCTTGATCTCTTCATCCGCGGGTTGTGCCTCTCGAATTTCTTGCTCCAAGGTTGGATTTAACTTCATCATCTCCATCTCATTTACAAATCCGAGGTTCAACCTCTCAAACTCCTTACATAACTCAGATGGTAACTCTCGAACTGTGAGTTGATGACTTACTCCCTTTCTACTCAAAGCATCGGCCACTACATTGGCTTTTCCCGGATGATAGTTGATCCCCAAATCATAATCTTTGATGAGCTCCAACCATCTTTGTTGCCTCAAGTTCAGATCCGTTTGTGTGAAAATATACTTCAAACTCTTATGATCCGTATAAATTTCACACCTATGTCCAAGGATGATGAGGACATCAACACCCTCGATACATCCACACCAACTCAGCTACCGGTTTCTGGTCCGATCACTCGCACTCGTGCACGTCAACTAAACTATAAGGTGAACTCGTTCTTGACCTTATGTACATCTTATCTAGACCGTGGAACTACGTGCTTTCTTGTTTTGCTTAGGAACAATGGAGAGGAGCCAATGGGAAGGGAATTCGCGCGGACGGAATTTGGACAGCAGAACAGCACCAACTTGTGACGGCAACCACGATTTCATACGGACTCCGATCTGGGCGTTCAAGTACTTCCTGGAAAGATTATCAAGTCTACTTTCAAAAGGATCTGGCCTCATGTCCATATCTATTCGGAGTCGGCCGCAATAGTTATTTTAATACCAAGACCTTTTTCTGTCCAGGGTGCTGCATCACCAAAATTGGGCCCATGGCCCATGTATCGTTTGGAGTCCATTAGGGACTCGTGATTAGGGTTTCTCACGACCCTAGGGAGGTAATAAATAGTAGCAGCCGCCTTCATTAGCTGGGGGGGTTTTGTTTATTCGTAAGTTAGCTTCTGCTGCTTCCTTGTACACGCGCGTGTCGACTAGATCGCCCGTCTACTTGTATCCAGAACCCCACTTTAGATTGATTCAACAGATAAGTTCTTGTTATTCTTGTTCTTGCGTGTTCTTCGATTGCTTGCAGGAACAAAGGCCCTCGTGGTCAGGTTGATTGTGCGCCAGCAAGATCAATACAACTTCGGAGTCGGTGTACCGATCGCTAAGGCGCATCGTCTTGGGGACGGTGTAGTCGGATCGCCAACGTCTTCTTCTCCACAAATCGAACCCTCCTATTCTCATCGAAAGATCAGGAACCAAGATCCTATCAAGTGGTAATCAGAGCAAGGTTAATTGGTGAGAGTGCTACAATTACTTTTATTTCCGCTGTTATCATCCTATAGTCCAGAAAAAGCCCAAAAAAATACCAGATCTGTTTTTTTCCATTATTCCTAGACCATTGTGCCTTTTACTTTCTCCACTTAGTCAAGACTTGTTGAGTTCATGGTTGCTTCGACGAGTCAAGTTGCTGGTCTTTAGTTTTGCACCACTAGAGTTTCGAGTTCGTGTCACATTCGGTCGCCTAGTTCGAGTCAGATTCGTAGTTCGAGTTTGAGTCGGATTACTAGTTTGAGTTTGAAGCAGATTGCTACTTCGAGTTTGAGTTGGATTACTAGTTCGAATTTGAGTCGGATTACAAGTTCAAATCATATTTCTACTTTGAGTTTGAGTCGGATTGCTAGTTCGAGTTTGAGTCTGATTACTAGTTCGAGTTCGAATTAGATTGCTACTTCGAGTTTGAGTCAGATTAGTAATTTGAGTTTGACAACAAGAAAAAGGTAAGTGCAAAATCAAAAGCCGCACAAAAGCCACAAGCAATTCGAGAAGAAAAAAAAAGGCAAGTGCAAAATCAAAAGCCGCACAAAAGCCACAAGCAATTAGAGTAGAAAAAAAAAGGCAAGTGCAAGATCAAAAGATGCATGTGCAAATTTTGTTCTAGGGTCTCCTGATTCCATCTAGAGAGAGTTTGGGTGACCACCCCAACAAAAAAAACGAAAAAAAAAAAGAAAAAAAATCAGATTGTTGTTTGGGGTGTTTTTGGTGACGACATTGGTGTCTCGGCTCGCGTCTCTAGTACGGTCTAGACTAAGATCAGCACAGTACTGTCGTAGAATATTTATTCAGCTTGTTGTGATTAACGTGGTGAAAGTTTGCTCCTTGTGCTAGTTCAGCCACCTAATGCCATAGATTGACACCTGCTCTTGAAGTTGTTCATTACTTGCTGGTTGCCATCACCTTCTTGCTGAGCTTTGTAAGAACAGGTAAGAGCTTGATTGAACAGGTTGAGAGTGAGCGAGTTATCTCCACCAGCACCTTTGTAGCTAGGGATAACGTTACCCTTTCATATTGGACTTTTTTTCTACTAACCATGGCAGGAGGAGCAAATACAACTGAAGACGTGCATTCACCTCGCACATGGGGAATTATACAACACTTTGAACGCCAAGTGCGGCTACACACCGGAGCGCTTGATGAGGATTTTCAAGTTACCAGTGACCGCCTTGGTCAATTGGAAAATATGCAGATCGACACCAACACCAAAATCAGCACGTTGGAGAGTTCCATTCAAACATTGAACACCTCTATTGGAGCCATCCTGCAGCGCCTTGAGGAGAGGGATCGTGGACACAGCGCCGATGGACAGGTGAGCAATGCTCCTAGTATTGTACGTGACAATGAAGATGACTATTCTGCAGATACGGAGATTGGGGAAGATGAGGAAGCTAGGCCACGGCGCCTGCTACAACGCAACCGTCAAGGCATAGGTGGACATCGTCAGCGTGAGGTACGCAATCATGAAGATACTTTTAACAAGATCAAATTTAAGATACCTCATTTTGATGGTAAATATGACCCTGATGCATATATTACTTGGGAGATTTCTGTTGATCAAAAATTTGCATGTCATGAGTTTCCTGAAAACGCAAGAGTTAGAGCAGCCACTAGTGAGTTTACTGATTTTGCTTCTGTTTGGTGGATAGAACATGGCAAGAAAAATCCTAATAACATACCACAAACTTGGGATGCTTTGAAACGGCTCATGCGGGCTAGATTTGTTCCTTCTTACTATGCACGTGATCTATTAAATAAGTTACAACAATTGAGACAGGGAGCTAAAAGTGTAGAAGAGTATTTTCAGGAATTACAAATGGGTATGTTGCGTTGTAATTTAGACGAGGATGAGGAACCAGCTATGGCTAGATTTTTGGGTGGTTTAAACTGTGAAATTCAGGACATACTTGCTTATAAAGATTACAATAATGTTACCCGTTTGTTTCATCTTGCTTGTAAAGCTGAAAGGGAAGTGCAGGGACGACGAGCTAGCTCTAGAACTAATATTTCTGCAGGAAAGACTAGCTCATGGCAACCACGCACGACTACTCCTTCGACTGGGCGTGCTTCTCCGCCATCTTCTTCACAAAGTCGGGCAGCACCTTCTTCTTCCAGCAACAAGCCACGTGCTTCTTCCACTAGCTCAGCAGTAAAGACCACCCAAAAGCCCACCGAGAGTGCTTCTTCCGTAGCATCTACCGGACGATCTAGAGACGTTCAATGTCACAAGTGCAAGGGTTTTGGCCATGTGCAGCGTGACTGCCCAAGCAAACATGTTCTAATTGTTAAAGATGACGGTGAGTACTCATCTGCTAGCAATTTTGATGACGATACATGTGTTTTGCTTGCAGCTGACTATGCAGGTAGCGATGAACATCAAGAAGAGCATATTGGTGCAGAAGATGCAGCGCGCTATGATAGTCTCATTGTGCAGCGTGTGCTTAGTGCACAAATGGAGAAAGCAGAACAAAATCAAAGGTACACATTATTCCAAACAAAGTGTGTCGTCAAAGAGCGATCTTGCCGCATGATCATTGATGGAGGTAGCCGCAACAACTTGGCCAGCAGTGACATGGTGACCAAGCTGGCACTAAGCACCAAACCGCACCAACATCCCTATTACATTCAATGGTTAAACAACAGCGGTAAGGCAAAGGTAACTAGACTTGTGCGAATCAATTTTACTATTGGATCATATAAGGATGTCGTTGAATGTGATGTTGTGCCTATGCAAGCCTTTAATATTCTGCTAGGAAGACCTTGGCAATTTGATAGATATTCTATGCATCATGGTAGATCAAATCAGTATTCTTTTCTTTACCATGATAAAAAAATTGTGTTGCATCCTATGTCTCCTGAAGCTATTGTGCAAGATGATGTTGCTAGAGCTAGGAAAACTAAATATCAGGACCATGCTAACATTGAGAACAATAACAATGCCAAATTTGTGTTTGATAAGAAAAATGAGATATCTCTGAAGGGAAAATGCTTGTTTGCTACGAAATCTGATATTAATGAACTGATTGCTTCCACCTCTGTTGCCTATGCCTTGGTATGCAAAGATGCTTTGATTTCCCTTTACGATGTGCAACATTCTTTGCCTCCTGCTGTTGCTAACATTTTGCAGGAATATTCTGATGTGATTCCAAGTGAAATACCACCAGGACTACCACCACTTCGAGGGATTGAGCACCAGATTGACCTCATTCCCAGTGCTTCATTGCCCAACCGTGCACCATATAGGACAAATCCAGAAGAAACAAAGGAGATTCAGCGCCAAGTACAAGAACTACTTGACAAAGGTTATGTACGTGAGTCTCTTAGTCCTTGTGCTGTTCTAGTTATTCTAGTACCTAAAAAGGATGGATCATGGCGTATGTGTGTGGATTGTAGAGCAATCAACAATATAACCATTCGATATCGTCATCCTATTCCACGCTTAGATGATATGCTTGATGAATTGAGTGGTGCTGTTGTGTTCTCAAAAGTTGATTTGCGTAGTGGTTATCACCAAATTCGCATGAAACTAGGAGATGAATGGAAAACTGCTTTCAAAACTAAGTTCAGTTTATATGAGTGGTTAGTCATGCCTTTTGGGTTAACTAATGCACCTAGCACCTTCATGAGATTAATGAACGAGGTTTTGCGTGCATTCATTGGAAAATTTGTTGTTGTGTATTTTGATGATATATTGATTTATAGCAAATCCATGGATGAACATCTTGATCACTTACGTGCTGTTTTTAATGCTTTGCGTGAGGCACGATTATTTGGTAATCTTGAGAAGTGCACCTTTTGCACGGATCGAGTCTCTTTCCTTGGCTATGTTGTTACTCCACAGGGAATTGAAGTTGATCAAGCCAAGGTAGAGGCTATTCAGGGGTGGCCTGTACCAAAGACCATCACACAGGTGCGGAGCTTTCTAGGGCTGGCTGGGTTCTATCGTCGCTTTGTGAAGGATTTCAGCACCATTGCTGCTCCATTGAATGACCTTACGAAGAAGGGGGTGCCTTTTTCTTGGGGCACCACACAAGATAATGCCTTTACCATACTGAAAGATAAGTTGACGCATGCACCTCTTCTCCAACTTCCTGATTTTTCTAAGACTTTTGAGCTTGAATGTGATGCTAGTGGGATTGGATTGGGTGGTGTTTTGTTACAAGAAGGAAAACCTGTTGCATATTTTAGTGAGAAAATGAGTGGGCCTGTTCTAAATTCTTCTACCGATGATAAGGAATTATATGCTCTTGTACGAACTTTAGAAACATGGCAGCATTATTTGTGGCCCAAAGAATTTGTTATCCATTCTGATCATGAATCACTAAAGCATATTAGGAGTCAAGGGAAACTAAACCGTAGGCATGCTAAGTGGATGGAATTTATTGAGTCTTTTCCTTATGTCATTAAACACAAAAAGGGAAAGGATAATGTTATTGATGATGCTTTATCTAGACGTTATACTCTTCTATCTCAACTTGACTTTAAAATTTTTGGATTAGAAACGATTAAAGATCAATATGAACATGATGCTGATTTCAAAGATGTATTGCTGAAATGTAAAGACGGAAAAACATTGAATAAATTTGTCCTCAATGATGGCTATGTGTTTAGAGCTAACAAGTTATGCATTCCAGCTAGCTCCGTTCGTTTGTTGTTGTTACAGGAAGCGCATGGAGGCGGGTTGATGGGGCACTTTGGAGTGAAAAAGACGGAGGACATACTTGCTGGTCATTTCTTTTGGCCAAGGATGAGGCGAGACGTGGAGCGCTTTGTTGCTCGCTGCACGACATGTCAAAAAGCTAAGTCACGACTTAATCCACATGGTTTGTACATGCCTCTTCCTGTTCCTAGCATGCCTTGGGAGGATATTTCTATGGACTTTGTTTTAGGACTGCCTAGAACAAAGAAGGGGAGGGATAGCATCTTTGTTGTTGTGGATAGATTTTCTAAAATGGCACACTTCATACCTTGTCGTAAAAGTGATGATGCTACACATGTTGCTGATTTGTTTTTCCGAGATATTGTTAGATTGCATGGTGTGCCAAACACAATAGTTTCAGATCGTGATGCTAAGTTTCTTAGCCATTTTTGGAGAACGTTATGGGCAAAATTGGGGACTAAGCTTTTATTTTCAACTACTTGTCATCCGCAAACTGATGGTCAAACTGAGGTTGTGAATAGAAGTTTATCTACCATGCTTAGGGCTGTTTTGAAAAAGAATATAAAAATGTGGGAAGAGTGTTTGCCTCATGTTGAGTTTGCTTATAATCGTTCCCTACATTCTAGTACTAAGAAATGCCCTTTTGAGATTGTTTATGGATTTGTACCCCGTGCTCCTATTGATTTATTACCTCTTCCTTCAATGGAACGAGTGAATTTTGATGCTAAACATCGTGCTGAATTGATCTTAAAATTGCATGAAACCACTAAGAAAAATATAGAGTGCATGAATGCCAAGTATAAACTTGCTGGTAGTAGGGGAAAGAAAACTATCATTTTTGAACCTGGTGATTTAGTTTGGTTACATTTGCAAAAGGATAGGTTTCCTGATTTGAGAAAGTCTAAATTGTTACCTCGAGCTGATGGTCCATTCAAAGTGTTAGAAAGAATTAATGATAATGCATATAAACTCGAGTTGCCTACGAATTTTGGGGTTAGTCCCACATTTAACATTGCAGATTTGAAGCCATATTTGGGAGAAGAAGAGGAGCTTGAGTCGCGGACGACTCAAATGCAAGAAGGGGAGGATGATGAGGACATCAACACCCTCGATACATCCACACCAACTCAGCTACCGGTTTCTGGTCCGATCACTCGCGCTCGTGCACGTCAATTAAACTATGAGGTGAACTCGTTCTTGGCCTTATGTCCATCTTATCTAGACCGTGGAACTACGTGCTTTCTTGTTTTGCTTAGGAACAATGGAGAGGAGCCAATGGGAAGGGAATTCGCGCGGACGGAATTTGGACAGCAGAACAGCACCAACTTGTGACGGCCACCACGATTTCATATGGACTCCGATCTGGGCGTTCAAGTACTTCCTGGAAAGATTATCAAGTCTACTTTGAAACGGATCTGGCCTCATGTCCATATCTATTCGGAGTCGGCCGCAATAGTTATTTTAATACCAAGACCTTTTTCTGTCCAGGGTGCTGCATCACCAAAATTGGGCCCATGGCCCATGTATCGTTTGGAGTCCATTAGGGACTCGTGATTAGGGTTTCTCACGACCCTAGGGAGGTAATAAATAGTATCAGCCGCCCTCATTAGCTGGGGGGTTTTTGTTTATTCGTAAGTTAGCTTCTGCTGCTTCCTTGTACACGCGCGTGTCGACTAGATCGCCTGTCTACTTGTATCCAGAACCCCACTTTAGATTGATTCAACAGATAAGTGCTTGTTCTTCTTGTTCTTGCGTGTTATTCGATTGCTTGCAGGAACAGAGGCCCTCGTGGTCAGGTTGATTGTGCGCCAGCAAGATCAATACAACTTCGAAGTCGGTGTACCGATCGCTAAGGCGCATCGTCTTGGGGACGGTGTAGTCGGATCGCCAACGTCTTCTCCTCCACAAATCGAACCCTCCCATTCTCATCGAAAGATCAGGAACCAAGATCCTATCAAAGGATATAGTGTCTCCAAATTTTCAATGCATGTACCACGGCTGCAAGTTCCAAATCATGCGTTGGGTAATTCTGCTCATGTTTCTTCAATTGCCTCGATGCATATGCAACCACTTGACCTTCTTGCATGAGCACACATCCAAGTCCTTGCCTTGATGCGTCGCAATAAATATCAAAACTCTTGCTTACATCCGGCAATACCAAAAATGGGGCTGTTGTCAACCTCTTCTTCAACTCTTCAAAACTGTTTTGACAAGCTTGAGTCCACTGGAAAGCCTTTCCCTTCATTAGCAACTCCTTCATTGGCTTGGCTATCATGGAAAAGTCCTTGATGAATCGACGATAATATCCAGCCATCCCAAGAAAACTTCTTATTTCCTTGACATTTTGCGGTGGCTCCCATTTCAACACGTCTCTCACTTTTCCAGGGTCAACCGATACTCCTCCTCCTGAGATGATATGACCCAAAAACGACACCTCTTTCAACCAAAACTGACACTTGTTGATCTTGGCATACAATTGATGCTCCCTTAATTTTTGCAACGTAAGCCTCAAGTGTTCCTCATGTTCCTTCTCATCCTTCGAGTAGATCATAATATCATCAATAAACACCACAATAAACTTATCCAAGTACTCCATGAAGACCTTATTCATGAGGTACATAAAGTACGCAGGTGCATTTGTCAATCCAAAAGACATCACGGTATACTCATAAGATCCATACTGTGTTCTAAAAGCTGTTTGGGGTATGTCCGATGGTCTAATCTTCATTTGAAAGTATACCGTCCTCAAATCAAACTTAGAGAAGACACACACACCCTTCATCTGATCAAACAAGTCTTCTATGCGTGGCATGGTGTACTTGTTCTTGATTGTCACCTCGTTGAGAGCTCGGTAATCTACACACATCCTTTGGGTTCCATCCTTCTCGTCCACAAATAGAACGGGCGCTCCCCAAGGCGAAGAGCTAGGGCGAATAAAACTCTTCTCTAGTTGCTCTTGAATTTGCTTCTTGAGCTCCGCTAATTCCAAAGGAGGCATCCTATATGACCTCTTAGCTATAGGTGCGGTTCCAGGTATTAAATTAATAACAAACTCAATGTCTCGATCAGGTGGCACACCTGGCAACTCGTCTGGAAAAACATCCAAAAATTCACACACCACCAAAATCTCCTCAATTGCGACACCGTCCATATGATTCAGCTCCAATTTCTTCGGTGTGGTTTGAGATGCTTCAAATTCTACGGTGATCCCTTCCTCATTGGTCAACTTCCCCGTCTTCGTGGCACAATCAATAACTCCATTGTGCTTCCTCAACCAGTCCATACCAAGTATAATGTCCAATCCTTGAGAATCCAAAACAATGAGGTTGGCGGAGTAGTCTACCCCCCTTATTCTAAGGCTTACTTTTGGACATATTATATTTGTCCTCATCTCTCCTCTAGGAGACTTAACCAATAGAGTAAACATCATATGAGAGATAGGCAAACTATACTTGGCAACATATTTCGATGCAATGAATGAATGTGATGCTCCAGAATCAAATAACATAGTCACGGGGTTGGAGTTGGCGAGAAACATACCAATTACCACGTCATTTGCTTGTTGAGCATCCTCCATAGAGACATGGTTCACGTTGCCACGAGCAAAATTCTGCTGTCCACAGTTCCCTTGTGGATGTCCTCCATTGGGTCTTGGGTTTTGCTTCGGCGCATTGCTTCCTTGACCAAGGCCTGACTTATGACATTGATGCGCAAAGTGTCCAGCTTCTCCACAAGTATAACACTTCTTAACTCCACTAGAATTATTGGGACGAGCTTTGAACACTTGTAGTAGGAAAATTAGCACGAGGTGCATAAGGCATTGGAGGCCTAGGTGCTTGCATGACAGGGCGATGTTGCACAAACTGAGTTGGGCACGGTGCATAACCAGGGCACTGAGAAGGCGCAGAAGGGCTGAAGTAAGGCGCATTGGGCAGCGCAAAGCGAGGGCGCACCTTACTTCCTTGTTGATGTCCTTGATATGGCGCCTTTCTCTTATTGTCTTTTTCCATCTCACGAATCTTGTTCTCAACCACAATTGCTTTGTCCACAAGCTTCTGAAAATTTGCATAGTCACAATTGAGTAGTTGCACTTGGATTTCATTGTTCAAGCCCCTCATGAACAAGTATTGTTTCCGGCTGTCCCGACTAACATCCTCAGACGCATATCTTGAGAGTTGAGTGAACTTGTTGAGATAATTACTCACGCTTGATCTTCCTTGCCTTAAATTCTCAAATTCTTGCCTCTTCAAGATCATAACTCCCTCCGGCACATAATGAGAACGGAAATTCTCCTTGAATTCAGCCCAAGTAATTCTCTATTGGTTCTCATGAGCATTGCAATAAGAATCCCACCAATCCGCAGCTGCTCCAACTAGTTGATGAGAAGCAAACAAGACCTTCTCCCGGTCACTGCATTGGACAATAGCAAGTTTCTTCTCCACGGACTTGAGCCAATCATCCGCATCCATAGGGTCAGAAGCTTGAGCAAAGGTCGGCGGCCTAGTCCTCATAAACTCTCCCAATCGGTTATGAGGAGGTGGGGGTGGAGGTGGAGGCATGTGGGGCTGATTGTTGATGTTGCTAGCCTGCAGCTGCCCCATAGTCTGTATCATGGTCTGCATGAGCTGGTTTTGCATAGCCAAAAGCTGCTCAATGTTGATAGCTCCATGAGTAGGTCCTTGCCCATTGTTGTTTTGAGGTACTCCATTGTTCTCCTCCTCATCATTGTCATCCCTCTGGTTGCGAGTCCTCACCATCTGAAGAAAAGCAATAGGTAAGAATTAGAAAACGTCCCCAACTATATGCATCAAGGGATATGAAACTAAACAGCTAGCTACACTAGCCTAGGTGGACAAGGCAATGCTAAGGCATCCCAAAATCCTCTATTAAGCACACAAGCAAACAATATATATATATAGCAAACAGCAAGCCAACAAAATCAAATCGATTCCTGAGTGCCCCTATGTGCTCTAAAGTGTCCATTCTAACTAGGCTGCATCCTACGGTCAACCTGTGGCTCTGATACCAATCTGTGACGCCCGGTTCCGAAAAAGAACCAAGCTAACGCATATGTGTGCCCAGGATGTTCATCACACATACACGAGTGCATTCACAAAAGAGGATATAGAAAATTACCACAGAACAAGATTAATTAACCAAATTTTATTAAACAAACCATATTATCCTCGAATACAAGCTCTAAGGAATATTAACGACAATTTCAACTAATGCAGCGAAAATAAACTAAATAAGCAAACTAAACAGCTAGGCAGCATAAGCAATAGGGTATAGCGCAGCTCCAATCAACACCACAGGCAAAGCTGACGGTAGTCACGGCCTAGAACTCCGCATTATCGCCATTAAACTCCCAATCCTGACCTTCAACTGTTGGGGGGGGGGTGCAAGAGTGAGTACGTGTCGTACTCAGCAAGTGTGGAAAGTATGATACGTGGCTGATTCAAATGACGACAATAAAAATAGCTAAGTGCTAAAAAGTACATTAAAACATTTGAAAAGCAATATATATCATGTATGTGAAGTAAACCCATCATAACCATAAGTAATATCATAATACCAAACTGAATTCACTACCATCATCAATAATTCCAGATTTCACCATTGCCAATAACCATATTCAATACCAGAAATAAATCTGTAACCAACCATAACCATAACCATAACCATCCCAAATACCATCCCAATACCGAGTTCCCTCTAATCATGGAAGTTGTCCAGGTGCTCATAACCGAGAGCACGGCTATCATGATAGTTTATTAGACTCTGCAGAGTTTGTACCACTTTACCCATGTGTTTGTGATTTCATCACGCGTCGGCGACTAAAGAACCTCCCTTATGCCAATTACACTTCCTTTGGTGTATGGCTAAGAGATCACAAAATAGCTTTTACAAATGGATTACTAGTCTATTTAGATCCCACTGAGGTTTCACCAGTGACGATGTCTCCCACAGAGCACATCTTCAACCAAGAGCCCCCTCTTGAGCCATTCGGATCCCAGGGTAGTCCCACCAATCATCAACAAACCCAATCCAACTACCCCTTCCCCGATCATCCATAATGGTCCAAATAGCACTAGCAAAGCCCTAATTAATCAGCTATGCCGCACCCATACTTAGCCTCGTGGTGGCACTGTAGTCGTGGCTTATTCTCGCATGAACCGGTCCATAGATCTAAAGCAAGCAAACCACCATAACATCCAACCCATCCACATACCAGGCTTGCTTAGATCACCCATTACCATATCATATTTAACCAGTTCATGTTAATCAAATCTCATAAATGTATAATTAAATTGAGTGGTATAGTTGTTTCCCATCCCAGTTGATTAAGCGAAGCAAAAAGTAAAAAGCCCTTCCCGACTCTCTACCATATATTCCAGGTGACAAGGTTGGTTTAACAAATCTAGTAAACTTCCTACCATAGGATTTCCATCAATTTGACACAAGAATGCAATTTTGCAAACAAAACATTTATTTCAAAAAAAAAAAAACAGGATCAATATGCTTCAAGGACACTTGACTTGCTCTTGCGGTTGATTAGGCTCAAAGCCTTCAAACTCTTGGTGTTGTAGATCCTCTGTAGCACTCTCTAGCGCAAATCCATCTAATCCACACAATAAACATACAAGACAAGAAACACAATCAAAGAGTGCACATATATTACTCAATATGACATGACATGCATGATTGATGCAAATGCAAGGTAGAACTTGTTACTAGATTGCTTTAATGGTCAATAACTAGTTCTAATAGCTTTTAACAAGTTTATACAGGTTTGGAGTTGATTAGATCAAACTTTAGAATCAATCCAACACAATTTAGCCAGGAGGACCGGACTAGTCCGCTAGGGACCTGACAAGTCCGCACTTTGCGATATCAGCAGAATACGGTTTTCTAGATCGACATAAATTTGAAGATTAGAGGTTGAATTCTCGTAAGGAAAAGAGAATAGAAGGTATACCAGGTGTTTAGGACTCTAATGAATCAAGAAACTTGGAGGTAGCACTTGGATCTTGGTGACCTAGGGTTGGTGATGAACTTTGAGGTGAGTTGGTGATGAAGAACGAAAGCTTGGTGGAGATCTTGATCCTCCTTCGTTTCCTCCTCTTCTTCTTGCTTGAGATCTTCTCCTCCTTCCTTGGTGGTGGCACTCCACGAACTAGGGTTTGGGTGGGGTGGAAAAGTGGCAAATAGATGTCAAACCAAGGGGTGGGGTTGTTTATATAGAGGTGGAGGCTAGGGTTAGATGGATTTCGAGTTTGGGATGAGTAGAATCCGGTTAAGAGTCCCTCATGGGCTCTAAAAGAGTTAGGCACGACATCCCTAGGCCCACTTAACGTGAAACCCAAGAAACAAGTCGTAAAACAAAAGATCAACTCGGAGTCGCGAAATATCGGACAAGTCCGGAAAGGACCGGACTAGTCCGAAGTCGTCCAGGGAGAAAATCGGACAAGTCTGGCCTAAAATCGGACAAGTCCGACTTTAAACAGAGAGGAAAACGGACAAGTCCGCTGCAACACTGGACTAGTCCAGAAAAGTCCAAGGACTTAGCAATTTTTCAAGGATTCTTGGAATATCGGACTAGTCCGCACAAAATCGGACAAGTCCAAAAGTTTCCAGAGGCAAAATCGGACTAGTCCGCACTTTCCTGCGTTTTAAGTGCGGTTTTGTTCCAAATCAATTTTAAACTCGTTCCTCTTGTTGTGGGTTAATGTTAAACATGTATATGAGTGTATGTAGGGCATGATGCATGAAAATGAGTGTGTTACAAGTAAACACCTATTATATGTTTTACCATCCAAATGACACAAGCATGCAGTTTCAAAATAAAACATTTCAAAAATAGGATCAAAATGTTCAAGGGAACTTACCCTGCTTTGGTGGCTGGTTTGGATTGAGAGCTTCAAAGTACTGTTATTGAAGGTCACCATAAGTACCCTCTAGAGCATTTCCTTCTATTCCGTGCGACAAACATGCAAAATAACATTACAATTGTCGATACCCTGCATACCAGGTATGCCTTCATACTAGAAGAAGATGTGTCGGGTTCCACCTTCTAGTATCGTGGACTTCCGGAGGCAACACGTGTCCCGCAGTGCCGGACCTGCCTCCCTCCTTAGGGTGGCTCTGATACTGCCACGTGTCCTGCAGTGCCAGACCTGCCTCCCTTCATAGGGTGGCTCCAATGGAGCCATATATCCTGCAGTGCCAGACCTTCCTCCCTCCATAGGGTGGCTCCGGTGCTGCCATGTGTCACGAGGCATCGGACCTGCCCCTTGATAGGGGAAGCTCCGGTGCTGCCACGTGTCCAGTAGCTCTGGAGCTGCCTCCTCGCAGAGGAAAACTCTGAGGTTATCACGTGTCACACACCCAGACCTAAGTTTGCAACGGGAATATAGCGGGATCTCCAATGGCGCGGACATTCAAGCGATATCGGTCGATCGTTACAAGATCTGGTTATTGCGTCATTAAAGCCATATTAATGATGCACGATCAGAGAATGTCAAGACCGGTAACACTGCCATTAATGCACGTTATCACACTATTAACTACTCTTAACACCCGTAGATTGTGTATAGGGCGATTATTAAAGCCGGGGCCACCTGTCGAGCCATGGCACATACTGTAATAGCTAGTCCTTGGCATATAAAGGGCTGCGCTACACGATAGAACTCAAGCTAAGCACACACAACTAATTCCACACTAATCTCAGTCTTACGAATACTCATACAATCAACACACACCCCGTGGAGTAGGGTATTACACTTAGGCGGCCCGAACCACATAAAATCCTTTATGCTCACCCTTGTTCTTGATCTTGATTAGCGCCCCGCCTAAATACGAACCTCCACGGACTACTTCTTAGTAGTACCGGGAGAAGTGTCTTTGTCTACAAGTCGACATTTGGTGCGCCAGGAAGGGGGGTTATTCAGTCTCAAGATCTCTAGATGGTTAACTCAACTGCCGCTTCCAACGGACCGGATGCACAAGCCGTTGGAGGAAATCACTCCAATGTTCAGCATCCGACCAATGTTGTTCTGGCGGGCATTGTACCACCACCACCCCCATCTACTGCAGCAGTCAACGCTGGACAGCAGGATGGTGAATTCACGTCGGTCACAACATCGATGAACAACTTGGAGAACGTGTTGAACACAGAACAGACTCTGCTTCAACGTCCTCCAACGCCGGGAGCTCCTCTAGCCACGCTAGAATGCTAGCGCGCTGACGTTGAGCACTTGGTTGCAGTAGAGGCCACTGCACTCAACAACCAGGGTATACCCCATGCAGGGCAGGCACTTTCTCATAACAAGACCTTGTCTAGAAGGCTTGGTCCTGCGGCGTCGCATCCCAGACGTGCGCCCTCTCAGCACGCAATGTCACTACCCTCTGGGGCTCGTCGTACTCATACGGCGTCGAGGCTCCTAATTCAGGACCTTCGGTCCGAGCATGACTGCCAGTACATGAGGTAGGACGACTGCATTAATATCGAGCGTACTCGCGAGAGGCGACTTGCTCGGGAAAACCCTTGGAGTAGGAGGCCGTTGTTCGACTCTCACCATGCATCTTCGCATGGTGGAATGGCCACCCAAGTTCCAACCTCATATGCTGGAGAAATACGATGGGACTATCAACCCCGTAGAGTTTATTTAGATCTACTCCACCGCCATCCTCATGGCTAGAGGGAATGACGTCGTCATGGCCAATTACTTCCCTGTGGCTTTGATCAGGACTGTCAAGTCCTGGATTATGAGCCTACCCCCTGACTACATCTACAGTTAGGGGAAATTGTATTGCCAGTTCACCGCCAACATTGGGAGCTCCTACACCTGGCCTGGCACCGAGCTGGACTTGTTCGCTGTGCAACAGAAGTTGGGAGAGTCACTGCGATCGTTCATCCAGCAATTCCCTCAGGTACGAAATACTATTCTTTCTATCTCCAACGCTTCTATCGTTGTTGCATTCGGAGAGGGAATTCGAAACAAGAATATGTTGGAGAAGCTGGCAACCAAAGATGTCAGCGGCATCACATAACTCTTCAGCCTAGCTGACAAATGCGCTAGAGCTGCGGAGGGCCATGAAATGCACTCCAAACCAGCTATGGAGGCTAGTCAGTCCTCCTTGAAATCCGGTAGTGGCAAAAAGAAGAATAAGTCATGTGGCAAGAAGAAGTCACTTGCCGGTAAACCTACAGCTGCCGCTGCCGCAACACCTGGTGGCCGGGTGCACGCCCCGATAAGCGACCTCAACAATTGTCTGAGGATGGTGACAAGATGTGGTGCCCAATCCCCAAATCCACGAGCCATAATCTTGAAGCCTGTCGTGAGGTCAAGAGGCTTGCTGAACGCAATAGCAAGCATTAAGACGAGACCCCTTTCCGCCTGCAGGAAGGGAAGCAGAAAGTCGGCAAAGAAGCTCCATCTTATTAGGAGCTAGGCTTCCAAGACGCCAAGAAGGCATTAAAGACAGTCTACAACACTGTCGATGACGACTCCGACACCTTCGACAACGAACATCAGAAGACTCTCCATATGATTTATGGAGGGTCTTTGGACATCTTATCTTCGCGCATTCTGAAGACTATGCATTGGGAGATGGATGCTTCTACTCCTACTACCAAGGCAGAGCCTCATCAAAAGGGGATTGATACTTCCATTACCTTCGATGCTTCGGACTGTCCGAAGAACAAGGCAGGAGCTGGACAATTGCCCTTGATGGTCTCTCCGACTATCAACAACATACAGCTCTTCCATGTCTTGGTAGATGGTGGCACGAACCTCAACCTCATTAGCTTCGCAGCCTTTGTGAAGATCCAACTCAACCTCTCAGACATGAGGCCTTCGTGCCCATTCTCTAGAGTAGGTCCAGGAGCCATTACGCCTCTCGGATCTGTTACTCTTCTAGTGACCTTCGTGACACCAGAGAATTACCGGTCAGAGAAGCTGGTCTTTGATGTAGCACAAATCAACCTTCCCTTTAACGCCATCCTAGGCAGGACAACCCTATATAGGTTAATGGCGGTGGCTCACTACGGCTATCTCGTGTTGAATATGCCAACTCCGTCAGGGGTCCTCCGGATCTATGGGGACCGCACTGGTTGAGTCACTGCACTGGAGAAACTTCATGCGCTTGGAACAACGCAAGAAGATGAATCTGGCAAGGAGCAATCTGCTCAACAACCACCGAGCTCGTGCTAGCGCGACTCAACTTCCGCACCTCGTGTGCAGTCAAGCGGTGACACCGACGTTCCTGTCAAAGTTGTCCAAATCGGTTCTGATGCTGCTCAGACCACTCGTATATCAGGAGGTCTGACTGAAAAATAGGAACTCACACTCATCACTTTCCTCCAGGCAAAGGTCGACGTGTTTGCATGGCAACCATCACAGATGCCAAGGATCCCCAGGGAGGTGATCGAGCACCATCTAAAGATATACCCTAATGCACGACGTATATGACAGAAGCCCTGGAAGCAATCTATTGAGTGGCAGAACTTCATCCAAGAAGAAGATAAAAAGCTACTTGACGTTGGATTCGTCTGGGAGGTTCATCATCCACAATGGCTGGCAAACCCAGTCGTCGTGCCAAAGGCTAGCGGGAAGCTTCAGATGTGCATCAACTACACCACTACAACACCCTCATTTTCATGAATCATGCATTGCATAAGTTCATATACATGTTTAACATTAATCAACATAAAAAGGAACAAGTTAAAAATGAATTGATAGCAAACCTGCACTTAAGAATCCTGGGAAGTGCGGACTAGTCCAATTTTGGTGCGAACTGGTCCGATTTCTCTCTTATTTCCTTAAGACACGTCCATTTTGCTGCGGACTATTCTGTTTTTCTCTCTGGACACTTTCGTACTTGTCTGGCCTAGTGCGTTCTAGTCCGGTATTCCAACTCTGGACTTGTCCGGACTTGTCTGGTGTTCCAGCGGACTTGTCCGTTTTTCCTCCGACTAAAATCAGACTTGTCCGGTTTTTGCCAGACTTGTCTTATTTCCCTCTGACCAAGCTCAGACTTGTCCGATATAGTCTGAACTTGTCTGATATCTCTCTGACTAACTTCGGACTAGTCCGGCCTTTTGCAGACTTGTCCGATAAATCTCAACTCCAAGTTGATCTTTTGTTTCACGGCTTGTTTTCGGGTTTTACCTTAAGTGGGCCTAGGGACGTTGTGCCTAACTCTTTTAGATCCCATGTGGGACCCTAGAATCAACCCCTACTCACCCCCAAACTCGAAATCTATCCAACCCTAGCCTCCACCTCTATATAAACAACCCCACCCCTTGGCTTGACATCTATTTGCCACCTTTTCACCTCACGGAAACCCTAGCTCGTGGATAGCTGCCACCAAGGAGGGAGAAGGAGATCTAGAGCAAGAAGAAGAAGAGGAGGAAATGAAAGAGTATCAAGATCTCCATCAACTTCGTGTTCTTCGTCAACAATTCACCATCAAGTTCTTCATCAACCCTAGATCGTCAAGATCCAAGTGTCGCCTCCAAAACCCTTGATTCTTTGGAGTCTTAGAGACCTGGTATACCTTCTACTTCCTTTTCCTTACGTGAATTCAACCCAAAATCTCCAAATTTACGTCGATCTAGAAAACCCTAGTTCGCTAGTTCTGGGAAGGGCGGACTTTTCCGATCCCTAGTGGACTAGTCCGATTTTCCTGGTTAAATTGTTTTGAATTAATTCCAAAATTAGATCGAATCAACTCCAAACCTGTGTAGACTTATTAATAGCCAATGTAATTGATTAATAAACAATATTAACAACTTGTTAACTAGTTTTGCTTTGCATTTGCATTAAAAATGCATGTCATGTCATTGAGTAATATTTGTGCACTCTTTTATTGTAATTCTTGTCTTGTATGTTTATTGTGCGGATTAGACGGTTTTGCGCTAGAGAGTGCCACAGAGGATCTCCAGCACCAGGAGTTTTAAGTCTTTGATCCCAACCAATCTCAAGATCAAGGCAAGTGTCCTTGAATATATTGATTCTATTACTAAAATAAATGTTTTGTTTGCAAAACCTCATGCTTGTGTCAATTTGATGGGAATCCTATGATAGGAAGTTTACTAGCTTTGTTTAACCACCCTTTGTGCGGATAGGAAGTCACCTGGAATACATGGTAGAGAGTCGGGAAGGGCTTTTTATCTTTGATTCGCTTAATTAATTGGGATGGAAAACAACTATACCACTTAACTTAATTATGCATTTATGAGGTTTGATTAACATGAACTGGTTAATATGATGTGGTAATGGGTGATCTAAGCAAGCCTAGTATGTGGATGGGTTGGATGTTACAGTGGTTTGATTGCTTTATATCTAAGGACCGGTTCATGCGAGAATAAGCCAGGACTACAGTGCCACCACGAGGCCAAGTATGGGTGTGGCGTAGCTGATTAATTATGGCTTTTCTAGTGCTATTTGGACCACTAAGGATGCTCGGGGAAGGGGTAGTCAGATTGGATTTGTTGATGGTTGGTGGGACTACCCTGGGATCCAAATGGCTCAAAAGGGGGCCCTTGGTTGAAGATGTGCTCAGTTTGAGGCATCGCCACCGATGATACCTCAGTGGGGTCTATATAGGCTAGTAATCCCTTTGTAAAGGCTATTTTGTGATCTCTTGGCCATACACTAAAGGAAGTGTAATTGGTGTAAGGGAGATTCTTCAGTCGCTGATGGGTGATGAAATCACAAACATATGGGTAAAGTGGTACAAACTCTGTAGAGTCTAATAAAACTATCATGATAGCCATGCTCCCAGTTCAGAGAACCTGGACAACTTCCATGATTAGAGGGTACCTGGGATACGGGATGGTTATGGTTTTGTAATGGTTATGGATGGTTTATCGCTGATGTTTATGGATATGAATTTGAGTTATGGTAACTGGACATGGATAATGATGATGATGATAGCAATAATTGGATATGATTTAATATTATGTCAATATGATGGATATGATGGGATTATATCACATACACATAGTATAATGCTTTTTACTTGTTTTAATGTACTTTTCAGCACTTAGCCTTTATTATTGTCGTCGTTTGTATCAGCTACATATCATACTTTCCACACTTGTTGAGTACGACATGTACTCACCCTTGCAATTCCCCCACCAACAGTTGCAGGTCAGGATTAGGAGTATAACGGTGATAATGTGGAGTTCTAGACCGTATCTGCCGTCAGCTTTGCCTGTGGAGTTGATTGGAGTTGCGCTATACCCTTATGCTTATTTTCTTAGCTGCTTAGTTGCTTAATTAGTATATTTTTGCTGCATTAGTTCAAACTTGTCATTAATATTCATTAGAGCTTGTACTCGAGGATAATATGAATTGTGTAATAAAAATGGTTAATTAATCTTGTTATGTGGTAATTATCTGGTTATCCTTTTGTGAATGCACTCGTGTATGTGTGTTGAACATCCTGGGCACATATATGCGTTCACTTCGTTCATTTTCGGATCCGGGTGTCACAACCACACTGAATAAGGCATGTCCAAAAGACCCTTTTCCGCTACCAAGAATCGATCAGATAGTGGATTCTACCTCTGGTTGTGAGCGTTTGTGTTTCTTAGGCGCATACTCTGGTTTTCATCAAATTCTAATGTCTAAGGAAGATGAAGAGCATACTGCTTTTATTACAGTAGATGGTCGCTACTGCTACACAGCTAGGCCTTATGATCTCAAAAAATGTGCTCTCCACCTTTGTGCGAGCAATGCACAAAACCTTTGGGGAGCTCATTCGGGATCTAGTGGAGGTACACGTCGATGACATCGTTGTCAAGGTGAAGAACAAAGACTCACTCCTCGACAACCTTCAATCTGTCTTTGACAAGCTGCGCCAGATGCGCACAAAGCTCAACCCCAACAAGTGTGTCTTCGGGGTTAACACCGGAAAGCTTCTCGGTTTCATGGTGACTCGCCGAGGGATTGAGAAAAATATAGCCAAGGTCAAATCCATTGAAGTGATGCGGGCTCCAGCCCGTGTCAAGGACGTCCAGAAGCTTACTAGATGTCTAGCTTCACTCAGACGGTTCATGTCATGGCTGGCAGAGCGGGTGTTTCCCTTCTTCAAGCTATTGATGAAGTCTGGACCATTCCATTGGTCTGAAAAAGCAGAAAAAATGTTCCAAGAGCTCAACCAGCTCCTCACCACACTACCAATCATGGTAGCTCTGGAACCTGGTGAGCCTCTTCTGCTTTCATCGCTGCAACTATGGAGGTTGTCAGCACGGTTCTGGTTGCGGAAAGACTATAAAAATCTTCAACTCAGGAGCACAGACCCCTCCGGGAGGGTCCGGAGCTACGTGAAGGCAAGTTTGGGTCCCAACCTCCACGCACAGATCCTAAAGGCAAGATGCCTGCAGATCAACCTCTCTCATCTGAGGGAGTATCTACCACTCAAGAAAGGGATTCGGACCCCTCTGGGAGGGTTGATGAAGAAGAAGCTTTGGACCCCTTCGAGAGGGTACGAACTGTCCAGTGGCCAGTGTACTTCATCAGCAAAGTACTTCATGATGCCAAGACTCGGTACATTGAGGTGCATAAGCTGCTTTATGCAGTTCTTATCGCCTCAAGGAAGCTACAATACTACTTCCAAGTCCATAAGATATCAGTGGTAACCTCTTATACACAGTGTGCAATTTTACATAATCCCAATTCAATGGGAAATATCGCCACGTGGGCAGCAAAGTTGGCAGAATTCGATCTCGATTTCTTGCCTCGACATGCAATCAAGAGGCAGGTGCTAGCTGACTTTGTGGCAGAGTGGACATCTTCTTCATCAAGTTTGGGGGGCCTCGACGAGCAGAAACCAGAAACTAAGGTCTCGGTCTTCACTGAGCCTCACTCGACTCTACTTTGACGGCTCTATGCTGAAGCAGGGGGCAGAGCTGAAATCCTTCTCCTCACTCCAACCGGGGAGAAGGTCAAGTACACGATGCCCCTCAACTTCAAGGCAACCAATAACATGGCAGAATATGAAGCTCTCAGCTTCAGATCAAGGTGGCGCTATCATATGGCGTCCTCCAGGTGTTGGTGAACGGTGCCTCGCAACTCATCATCAAACAAGTCAAAGGTTAATGTAGTTGCAATAACCCTCAGCTTGTTGCATATATACTTGAAGTATAGAAGTTGCAGAAAGACATCCACGTCCTGGACATCTATCATGTCCAACATTTAAACAATGCTGAAGCTGACGATCTCTCGATGAAGGCTTCAACCGGGGCTCAAGCATCCGATGGGGTTTTTGTCAGGAGATTACCAGCACCTGCCACTCATCCTGCCGAAAATGAGTGATGTTGGCGAGACCAGCACCCCGAAGCTGGTGGTCCTGGTTGCCCTGTTACCATGGTGTTCACCATGGATCGTAGGCGCTACAGAAAGCTCCGAGCAACAAAGCGCGCAAGATCCAGAAGCTCAAGTCAGTCCCAATGCATGGATCTCAAAGGTCTAGGACTACTTGAAAGACAACATTCTTTCTGAAGACGGCACATTCGTTGAACGAATTGTCAGATTGGCTAAAAGATACATGTTGGTAGAAGGGGATCTCTACCAACGTGGTGCCAATGGCATTCTAATGCGGTGCATTTCTTGGAAAGAAGTGATGAGGACATCGCTACAACCACAACTGCAACTCATTCACCACTTACAGCTAATCAAGGTCCAATGACACGCGCTCGTGCATGTGAACTTAATTATGAAGTGAATTCATTCCTGGCTATTTAAATTAATTATCCTTCAAATGGGGACTTATTAAAGCTTTTTGATGACCTTGTTATTATTAGGTGCTTGGGAATTGATCCAGCTAGGAGGAATGGAGGGATTAATGCAATGAAGGCTGCTCCACCCGAGGGGTCCTCATAACTGCAGCAAGTACCTGCTTAAAAGGGGTATAACATTCAACTACCAATGATGTTTAATGCAAATAAGTACTTGCTGGAAAGGTTTCTTCATCTACTTTCTATTGGATCAAGAATCAAAGGCAGATGACGCTTGAGCTGCACAGAAAAGGACGAACAAGACTCGTGACTCCATCCTGAGTTCTAGTCTTCCTCCTCTATATAAGCAACTATCAGCCATAGGAAGAACTTGGGTTTCGTTTTCTGTAAGTTTAGCCATTGCTACTTCCTTGTAATGCAAGTGTCGACGAGACCTTCTAATTACATGAATCAGAACCCCAACTTATCACGATTTAAACTAGGACCAACATAGTACCATCATGGAACGATTACTAATGTGGTATTAACTGTTCCTTTGTGCAACTCATTTCTAGCAGCCACCTAAAGCTCAACAAAATCATCTACAACACCACAGGGTTGTGCTGGCACCCACTGTTTGTTGTTCTTGCTGTTTGCCGACGCCTCCTACATCGTGTGGGAAGAACTTGTAAGAGCTTGATTTCTTGCTAGTGAGGAAGTGATTGTGTTCTACCACCTCTTAGCAACTACTACGATTAATTTGTTTGTTGTTGTATTTCCTTTCTTTACTAACCATGTCAGCTGATGCAAATGAGACATCTCCACATTCACCATGTACGAGGGGCATCATTCAGCTTTTCAAACGCCAAGTAAAGCTGCACACTAATGCCCTCAACGAGGATATTCAAGTAACCAATGAACGCATTGGTCAATTAGAGTCAGCACAGATTTACACCAACACCAAGCTGACCACATTAGAAAGCACTACTGGGGCTATTAACACTTCTCTTGCAGCAATCATTAAGCGATTGGAGAGGATGGAACAAGTTGGATGCGAAGTGAGACAAAGACATGATGATGAAAACCACGACTCCGTTGGCAGCGCTGCAAGATATCACGAGGCGTAGTATTCAACCGATACCGAGCTTGATGATGGACCTTTCAGGTATCGACAGCAGCCACGTCGCGACCATCGTGGTATGGGTGGTCGAGCCCTACGACGTGAGGTACGTGACAATGACGATTCCCTATGCAGCATTAAATTCTCCATACCACCCTTTGATGGGAAATGTGATACGGATGCATATCTGTCTTGGAAATTATCAGTAGATAAAAAATTTGCATGCCATGATTTCCCTGATGATAAAAAGGTTAGAGCAGCCACAAGTGAATTCACTAACTTTGCTTTTGTTTGGTGGCATGAGTATCAAACTAAAATCCAGCTATCGTACCACAAATTTGGAATGCCTTGAAACGAATCATGCATCGTCGTTTTGCTCCTTCCTATCATGCTCGTGACCTGTTGCATAAATTACAACAACTTAGGCAAGGCAACAAATCTGTTAAGAAATACTATCAAGAACTCCAAATAGGCATGATGCGATGTGGCCTAGTTGAAAATGAAGAGGCTGCAATGGCTAGGTTTATGAGTGGTCTAACAAGAGAAATTCAGGACATATTGGCTTATAAGGAATACACTAACGTCCCTTGATTATTCTATCTTGCTTGTAAGGCTGAAAGAGAAGTGCATGGACGATGCACAAGAACTAACATTTCTGCAGGTCGAACTACCTCATGGTAGTCCCGCTCAAGTGCTGCTGGTCCTAAGCATGATTCTCCGGACGATGCTTCCAATCGGTTACCCAGGACTACATCAAAATCAGCACCTTTGCGTGCTATCGAGACAACAAAAGGATCCACACAAGCTGCAGCCAACACTTCTTCTTGCATTGCTTCCACCGGGGAACAAAAGACATTCAATGCCTCCAGTGCAAGGGTTTTGGGCACCTACGAAGGGACTGCCCAAGCAAGCGTGTGCTGATTGTATGAGAAAGTGGTTAGTACTCATCTGCTAGTAATTTAGATGATGAAACATATGCCCTGCTTGCTGCATAAGATGCAGGAAAGAAGAATAATGATGAAAAGCACATTGGGGCTGATCATGCTGACCACTATGAGAGTCTTGTTGTGAGGCGTGTCTTGAGTGCCCAAATGCTCAAAGCTGAAAAGAACCAGCGACACAATCTATTCCAATCAAGTGTGTAGTTTTGGAACGATCGTGTCACATTATTATTGATGGAGGAAGCTGCAACAATTTAGCGAGTGGTGCCATGATAGAGAAGCTTGGCATGACAACACTTCCACATCCACATCCCTACTACATCAAATGGTCAACGACAGTGGTAAGCTTAAGGTAACACGTCTGGTTCGTGTTAAATTTACAATTGGTTCTTACCATGATTACATTGATTGCGATGTGGTAACTATGCAAGCTTGCTCTATGCTATTTGGTTGACCTTGGCAATTTGATAAAGATACATTACTTCATGGTAACTCAAATCAATACACTTTCATGCATAATGAGAAGAAGCTTGTTTTCACCTTATGTCCCCTGATGCTATTTTGAAGGATGACATTGCTAGAGCTTGTAAAGAGAAAAATATGAAATTTACTCAAAATGAAAATTCAAATGTCGCGAAGGAATCGGTACAACCTAAGGTTGACAATTCCAAATCTACCCATGTGAAGAAGAATGAAATAAAATTGAAGAGTGCTTGTTTTCTTGCTTCCAAATCTGATTTGTTTGAATTAAAAAATAATGTTGCAATCTACTATGTGTTTTCTTGCAAAGAAGCTTTGTTCTCACTTCACAACATACCATGTTCTTTGCCCTCTGCTGTCACTAAGCTTTTGCAAGAATACGCTGATGTGTTTCCACAAGAGGTACCAGCCGGGCTGCCACCATTGAGAAGGATTGAGCATCAAATTGACCTCATCATGGCGCTTCTTTACCAAACCGAGCACCATACAGGACCAACCTGGAGAAGACTAAGGAGATTCAGCGACAGGTACAGGAATTACTCGACAAAGGTTATGTGTGTGAGTCTCTTAGTCCTTGCTCCATTCTTGTTCTTTTGGTCCCAAAGAAAGATGGATCATGGCACATGTGTGTAGATTGTCGAGCAATTAATAACATTAACATTAGGTATCGTCATCCTATTCCTAGGTTAGATGATATGCTTGATGAACTTAGTGGCTCAACGATCTTCTCTAAAATTGACTTGCATAGTGGATACCACCAAATTCGCATGAAGCTAGGTGATGAATGGAAAATAGCGTTTAAAACCAAGTTCGGTTTGTATGAGTGGTTAGCCATGCCTTTTGGTCTCACTAATGCACCTAGCACTTTCATGAGATTAATGAATGAGGTTTTACGTGCTTTCATTGGAAGATTTGTGGTAGTATATTTTGATGACATCTTGATCTATAGCACATCTATAGAAGAGCATCTTGATCATCTCTGTGCTCTTTTCAATGCTTTACGTGATGCACGCTTATTTGGTAACATTGGCAAGTGCACCTTTTGCATGGATAGAGTCTTTTTTCTTGGCTATGTTGTGACACCACAGGGAATTGAAGTCGATCAAGCCAAGGTGGAGGCGATACACAGCTGACCGACTCCTACCACGATCACACAAGTACGAAACTTTCTCGCACTTGTTGGATTCTATCGTCATTTTGTGAAGGACTTTAGCACCATAGCAGGCTCACTGCATGATCTTACAAAGAAGGGTGCTCCATTCACATGGGTCAAGGCGCAAGAGTCTACAATCGAAGCTTTGAAGAATAGGTTAACTCATACACCCCTTCTCCAATTAACAGATTTCAATAAGACTTTTGAATTGGAATGTGATGCTAGTGGTATTGGATTGGGAGGTGTCTTGTTGCAAGAGGGGGAACCAAACCTATTGCTTATTTTAGTAAGAAACTAAATGGGCCTAGTCTGAACTATTCCACTTACCATAAATAATTATATGTACTAGTATGAACTTTGGAAACATGGCAACATGATCTAGGCCTAAAGAATTTGTTATACATTCTGATCATGAATCCTTGAAGTACATTAAGAGCCAAACTAATTTGAATCGTAGGCATGCCAAGTTGGTAGAATTCACTGAGTCCTTTCATTATGTCATCAAACACAAGAAAGGAAAAGATAATGTCATTGCGGATGCCATACCTCGCCGTTGTAATATGTTGTCCCAACTTTATTTTAATATTTTTGGCTTGGAAACAATTAGAGAACAATATGCTTTTGATGCTGATTTCAATGGTGTGTTGCTGCAATGTAAAGAAGGTAAAGCATGGAACAAGTTTGTTCTCACTAACGATTTTGTGTTTTGAGCTAACAAATTGTGCATTCCAGCTTGTTCTGTGTGTATCTTACTATTGCAGGAAGCACATGGTGGAGGGTTCATGGGACACTTTGGTGTCAAGAAGACGGAAGACATCCTAGCAAGTCATTTCTTTTGGCCAAAGATGAGAAGAGATGTGGAGCAGTTTGTTGCTTGTTGCACCACCTGTCAAAAAGCTAAGTCTCGTCTTAATCCACATTGTTTGTACATGCCTCTCCCTGTTCCTAGTGCTCCATGGGAGGATGTTTCTATGGATTTTGTTTTAGGATTGCCTAGAACAAAGAAGGGGAGGGATAGTATTTTTGTTGTTGTGGACATATTTTCTAAAATGGCACATTTCATACCATGCCACAAAACTGATGATGCTACCCATATTGCTGATTTGTTCTTTCGAGAAGTTGTTCGTTTGCATGGGGTCCCAAACACTATTGTTTCAGATAGAGATGCCAAATTTCTTAGTCATTTTTGGAAAATCTTATGGGCTAAGTTGGGGACAAAATTGCTCTTTTCTACCACTTGTCACCCTCAAACTGATGGACAGACCGAAGTAGTGAACCGTAGTTTATCTACCATGCTTAGAGCTGTTTTGAAACATAACAACCCCTAGGGGGCCCGCCGTCAACATTTTATGCCTTAACAGTTGGTGCCGTTGAAGCAGTCAAGCTTCGACAACCCCTAGGGGGCTCGCCGTCGACGTTTTATGCGTTGACAGTGGTTACCATCAAAGCATCTAAGTTTTGACAACTCCCAGGGGGCCCACTATCGACGTTTTACGCATTGACAGTGGATGCTGTCAAAGCAATCAAGCTCCGCAACCCCCAAGAAGCCCACCGTCGATGTTTTATGCATTGACAGTGGGCATCGTCGTAGCAATCAAGCTCCAACAACCCCCAGGGGGCCCGCCATCGATGTTTTACACGTTGACAGTGGGCACCGTCGAAGCAATCATGCTCCGACAACCCCCAGGGGGCCCGCCGTCAACATTTTATGCATTGACAGTGGTCGTCGTTGAAGCATCTAAGCTCCAACAACTCCTAGGGGGCCTGCCATTGACGTAACAAAGGATCCTTGGAGATTTAAGAAGCAAGCCTCGGGCCTTAGAGCTATCATACTGGCTATGAGTTCGGATCAATCAAGTTTTCAAGACATTGTCAAATTCCTTATGGTAGATGTCCTCAACCTATTGATTTCATCTACCAAGGGGCCAACAAGATAAAAGCAATGTCTTGAAGACAAAGTTGGTCTTCGAAAAGATTTCATTCATTCAAAATTTGAGATTTACAAGGTGAGGTACAAAAAAAGGTCCTATCTACTAGAGTTCCGCTCAAAGAATGAAGCAACCTTCTGGGCGGCTTCTTAGACGCTGACCTTGGCAGCCTCTTCCTCCTCGGCAATGGGTCCTTCAACCACCGGGGCTAGAGACATCGAGGGATCCCGATTTTGGAAGCTTGTCAGCCCAAATTCTGCGACGTTCTTAGCCAGGGACCTTCCTTCTGTCTCGAGATGGTCGATGACCACATCTCCCAGTGCATCCAGCTTAGTGCCGGTAGAGTTGAGCGCTACCAAGGCCTTGTCCATCTCTAGCTTCAAAACATCTGGACGGACCAAACTGAATCCCAGAGGAACCGGGGCTTCATTCACATGCTCGAGGAAGTCTCAGACTTGCTGGGACTCAATTGCTCTTGTGCTTCGGAGCTCCTCCAGTGACCTCCTTGTAGACAAAAGCTCGGCGGAACCCTCCTTCGGAAACCGCTCGACCTCTTTGGCGTGCTGCTGGATCTATTCAGCCAGCAACCTCTCTTGGTCATCGATGTGCTTCTCTTGGAGGTGTATGCGATCTCACCCTTCTGCAAGGTCCTTCGCCTTCACCTTATTCTCCCTGGCTGATACAACATTCTCTCTTTTGCTGACTCTTTCTCCTTCTAGCTATACTTGGTGCTTCTCTTGTTCGCACCAGGATTTGAATTTTTCCACGCGGTCAGCCAAGTCCTGCTCGCCGCGTGCTAGCTTTTGAGAGATTGCATCCTCTCTTTTTTGAAGTTCATCCTCCTTACTATCCAACTCATCCCAGCGTTTGAGGAATTATTTCCTCACGATGTTGAGACTCTCCGACCAACTTTCGGCCACTTCATTGGCCTTCTTTGCATGCTTGTAGATCTCCCAGGTCTTTTCCTTGAGGGCTTTAATAGCAGCCTCTCGTTCGTTCAGTCACCCATCACTTCAACACACACCACATGAGTATTCATTCCGTTGTATACACTATTCTCCATTGGCTTAGAGGAGTTTAGGTTGTAGAGGAGAGCCTCTAGTCCATAGTCCAAGTAGGAGAGGAGTAGAAGCAGTCTCTTCCCAATTCCTAATTGCGAAAGATATGGCTCTCATATTCCAATTTATATTTGTGACTTTGCTCTTAATAAAGATGTTATCTTTACGCTTCTACTGTTCATATACTTGGATGGAGCGTTTCTTGTTTGATTGTGGATTCCATATATGTGGTAGTAGTATTTAAGATTATGCCATACCATTCTCATTATATCATCATAAGCATTACAATACCCCATTATATTCTAATTAGCTATGACATAATCTTGTTAATATGCATCACTTATGATATGTATCAACATTGGTTCATAGGATGTTGTATTATTTTTGTAATAATCTAAAATTAATACCATTAAATCCTATTTTAAGTGTGCCAAGGAATTGTACAGGGAGAAGGCGTGAACCTCTCTCCTCTATGTGAGCAAAATTCTCCCATCCTAATGCACGCCAAATGGAAAAGAATTCGGAATCAATATATATTTTGGAGATCAAATCCGGGTTGTAGTCTCCACCATGTCTTGAGCTTGCAGCCTCCTTCCTCTTTCCAAACAACCTCTTCATTCCTTTCATCGCCACAACAAGCAAGAACACAACAAGGCAAAAACTCAAAAGAGGTGATGTTAGTGAAAGCAAAACCCCTAAAGAATTTTCCCTTGAAGAACTTTGAGAGCCAATTGCAAATGCAAACAAAAGCAAATCTTTTTGAGTGGGATTTGAGCAAGAGTGCTTTAATGAAGAGCAAGAAAAACAATATGAGCATAGAGTGACTTTGGGAATAAATGAAATGAGGTGAGGTATGAAGAGGGGTGCTCTTCACGGCCACCATTTATAGTGTACACTCCCCAACGGCCACAAAGGAATCAAATGTAGACGTTGGAGGAGAGAGAGCCAAAATGACTCGTTCTCCACTTCAGTCGATTAGGGGGTCGACCGAACTAAGATGTGGGCCCCCTGTTCCCCTGTTGGCAGGTGGCTCTCCAACAGCTATTAAATTAGCAGACATACAATCCTTTCCATGTATAACTCTGCCAACCGCGAACCAACATAACTTTCTTTAAATAGAATAAAGTGAACCACTTTAGTCAAGCAGATCCACTATAACCCATATAGAGTCATACCCTGACTGAGTTCTTGGCAATCCCACAATAAAGTCCATAGTTATTTTTTCCCATTTCCATTAAGGAATTTTAATTGGTTGAAGTAACCCTGCTAGTCTCTGATGTTCTGCTTTGACCTTTTGACATGTGTCACACAGGGCTATATACTCTGCCACATCACGTTTCATTCCGTGCCACCAATATCGATCCTTAAGATCTTGATAAATCTTTGTGCTTCCTGGATGGATAGAGTATGACGAGTCGTGGGCTTCTCTTAGTATCAATTTTTGAATCTCCTTGATAGCAGGGACACATACTCTCTTCCCAAGCCATAGGGTTCCATGTTCATCTTCTTTAAAGTTCGACGCTTTTCCTTCTTTCATTTGTCGCTTAATCTCTTGAATCTTCTTATCATTCTTTTGCCCTTCTCGAATATCCTTCTCCAAAGTAGACTCTACTTCCATGGACTCCACCTCGGTGTTAGTCACAATACTAATGTTTAGCTTCGTGAATTCCTCACATAGTTCAGTTGCTGACCTTGTAGTGCCAAGGTATTGCATTGTGCCGACCTACTCAAAGCATTTGCGACCACATTAGGTTTTCCAGGATGATAATTGATTCCAACATCAAAATCTTTGATAAGCTCCAACCATCTGCGTTGTCTGAGGTTTAGATCTTGTTAAGCGAAAATATACTTCAAACTTTTGTGATCCGTGTAGATTTTAGTTCTCTTTCCTATCAGATAATGTCTCCATAACTTCAACGCATGAACCACGACTACTAACTCCAAATCATGAGTAGGGTAATTTCTTTCATGATTCCTGAGTTGGCAGGAAGCATAAGCCACCATATGTCTATCTTGCATCAATACACATCCTAGCCCTTGACCGGATCACAATAGACTGCAAACTCTTTATGCATATCTGGCATAACCAACACTGGAGCAGTGGTCAACCTTTTCTTTAATTCAGCAAAACTAGCTTCACATTTCGGTGTCCACTTGAAAATGGCTCCCTTCTCAAGTAACTTGGTTAATGGACGAGATATTTTTGAGAATCCTTCAATAAATCGACGATAGTAGCCAGCCATTCCCAAGAAACTCCTAATTTCTCCCACATTTTCTAGAGTTTTCCAATTCAGAACAGTTTTGACTTTGCTCAGGTCTACTGCCTTTCCCCCTTGTGATATAACATGTCCCAAAAACGACACCTCCTTCAACCAGAACTCACATTTACTTAGCTTTGCATACAATTGATTTTCACGAAGCTTCTTCAAGGCCAACCTTAGATGTTCCTCATGTTCCTCTTCACTTTTGGAGAATATCAAAATATAGTTAATGAATACCACTACAAACTTGTCCAAATATTCCATAAACACCTTATTCATAAGGTACATGAAATATGTAGGAGCATTGGTTAACCCGAAGGACATGACTGTATACTCATATAATCCGTATCTTGAGACAAATGCCATCTTGGGTATGTCTGATGGTCGTATCTTCAAGTGGTGATATCCCAAACGCAGATCATTCTTTAAGAACATACAAGCGCCTCTCAACTGGTCAAACAAATCCTCAATTCTTGGTTGAGGATATTTGTTCTTGATGGTTACTGCGTTGAGAGCACGATAATCCACGCACAACCTCTGAGTGCCATCCTTCTTGGGCACAAATATTATAGGAGCTCCCTAGGGTGATGAACTAGGACGGACGTATCCTTTTTCTAACAGCCTATTGATATGTTTCTTCAATTATGCCAACTGTTCAGCATCCATTCTATATGGTCGCTTATATATTGGAGCTGTTCCAAGTACTAATTCAATGACGAATTCAATTTCTCAATCAGGGGGCATACTCGGTAGTTCTTCGGGAAACACATCCGGAAACTCACGGAAAACTTGAATCTCCTCTATTCCCTCAACTTGATTGAGTCGTATCTTTTGATTTGGTGCTTGATCAGGACAAAACTTGTAACACCCTCATTTCATGCATCATGCATTACATAAGTTCATATTCATGTTTAACATTAATCCACATAAAATGGAATGAGTTTAAAATAAATTAGAAGCAAAACAACACTTAGGAGTCTGTATAAGTACGGACTTGTCCACTTTGTACCCCGGACTTGTCCGGTTTCCCTCTCTGTTGCCCTTCGGACTTGTCTGTCTGAGCTGCAGACTAGTCCGATTGAGCCTCTGTTCCATTCCGAACTTGTCCGTGATTGAGTGCGGACTAGTCCAATATTTGGTCCGGTTTTTGAATAAGTTACAAAATCCCCCAACTTGTCCGATCTATGTTGTACTTGTCTGTTTTCCTCTCTAGACAAGACCGGAGTTGTTCGGACCTCCTACCGGACTCATCCGTTTTCGTCTCTGTCCAACATCATACTAGTTCGGTCCTCTAGCAGACTTTTCCGGTGTGCCCGACTCAGATTCAATCTTTTCCTCCACAACTTGTGTTTTTGTATTTACCTTAATTGGGCCTAAGAACATTGTGCTTAACCCCTATGGAGCCCATGTGGGACCCCACACCGGCCTCCACCGTCTCTAAAACCGACCTCCATTGAAACTCTAGCCCTCCATCCCTATATAAGTAACCTAACACCCTATTTTCATCTATCTTTGCCACTTTTGAATCACACCCAAACCCTAGCTCGTGGATAGCCGCCGCCAAGGAGGGAGAAGGATATCCCGAGCAAGAAGAAGAAAAGGAAACGAAAGAGGATCAAGTAATCAAGATCTTCATCGACATTGCACTCTTCATCGCCAATTCACCTTCAACTCTTCATCATCAACCCTAGATCGTCAAGATTCAAGTTTCATCTTCAATTCGTGATCTTTGGAGTTCTAAACACGTGGTACACCTTCTACTTTCTCTTTCCCATGTGAATTCAATCCCAATTATCCAAATTCTCATAGATCAAGAAAACCCTAACTCGTTGGTTCTGGCCAGAGCGGACTAGTCCAGCCCTGGTACCGGACTTGTCCGGCCTCTGAATCTGAACTATGCTGAATTAATTCCAAATTGACTCGAATCGATTTCAAACCTGTCCAAACTTGTTAAAACTATTAGAACCAGTTAGTGAACATTAATAGCAACTCATTAACTAGTTTTGTTTCGCATTTGCATTAATCATGCATGGCATGACATATTTAATAATATATGTGCACTTATTGACTGTAATTCTTGTCTTGTAATTCTTGACTGTAATTGCATGGTTTAGATGGATTTGCGCTAGAGAGTGCTGCGGAGGACCTCCAGTACCAGAATTATGAAGTCTTTGACCCTAACCAAGCCCAAGAGCATGGCAAGTGTCCTTGAACATATTGAGCCTGTTTTACAATAAATGTTTTTTTGTAAAACTTCATTGCTTGTGTCAAATTGATGGGAAACACAAGATAGGAGTTTACTAGTCCTGTTTAACCATCCTTGTCACCTGGAATACATGGTAGAGAGTCAGCAAGGGCTTTTTACCTTTGCTTCGCTTAACTAATTGGGATGGGAAAACAACTATACCATTTAATTATGCATTAATGAGATTATGGATAATGTACATTGATGAACATGGATAATGGTAACATGGTAATAAGTGATCTAAGCAAGCATGGTATGTGGATGGGTTGAATGTTATGGTGGTTTCGCTTGCTTTATATCTAAGGACCGGTTCGTGGAGCGACCATCCAGGATTTACAGTGCCACCACGAGGCCATGTGTGGGTGCGTGGATCATTTGGCGCACCGGGGAAGGTGAGTCGGATCGGGTTTGGATTTGTGGCGGGACTCGCTGGGATCCGAATGGCACAAGAGGGGGCCCTTGGTTGAAGATGCGATCAGTTGGAGGCATCACCATCGATGAAACCTCAGTGGGTCTGTACATACTAGTAATCCCTTTGTAAAGGCTATTTTATGATATCTTGGTCACACACCAACAGAAGTGTGAGATAGCATAATTCAGATTCCATAGTCACCAACAGGTGATGAAATCACGAACATGTGGGTAAAGTAGTACAAACTCTGCAGAGTGTCTTAAAAACTATCATGATGGCCTTGCTCCCGATCATGAGCAACCTGGACCCTCACATGATTAGAGGGGTTTTGGTATTGGGATGGTTCGGTACTGATTATGGTTGGTAATATGGTTATGGCTGGTCAATCCATATGGTTAATGGTAATGGTGAAATCTGGTATAATGGTGATGAATATTGAATATGGACTTATACTATGATTATCATTGTGGTTTACAATGAGTTTACTTCACATGCATATAATATATTGCTTTTCAAATGTCTTAATGTACTTTTCAGCACTTAGCCTTTATTATTGCCGTGATTTATATCAGCTACATGTCATACTTTCCACACTTGCTGAGTACGATATGTACTCACCCTTGTTATTCCCCCACCAACAATTGCAGGTAATATTTTGGAGTATAACGATGTTAATGAGGAGTTATAGGATGTGTGCTGCCGTTAGCTTGCCTGTGGTGTTGCTTGGAGTCGCGCTACCCTATTTCTTGGCTGCATAGTTGCTTATATAGTTTATTTCCATTGCATTAGTTCAAACTTGTCATTATCATTCATTAGAGCTTATATTCGAGGATATTCTGAATTGTGTAACAAAAGTGCTTAATTAATCTTGTTCTATGGTAATTTTCTGTATTTCCTTTTGTGAATGCACTCGTGTATGTGTGTTGAACGTCCTGGGCACACATATGTGTTCACTTGGTTCATTTTCGGAACCGAGTGTCACAAAACTCAACCTTTGTACCATTTGTATGAAGTTAAGCACACTGTTCTGGTAGCACGGTGGATCACCCCTTTATACTTGGTCAACTAATCCATTCCCAACATAATGTCTATCCCTTGTGACTCCAACACAATAAGATTTGCTATGAAAGCTACCCCCTAATGCTTATGCTCACATTAGGGCATACTTGCCTTGTTAACATCTCTTTGGCTATGAATGAGTGTGTAGCACCAGAGTCGAATAATACTGTAGAAGGGTGGGAACCAGCAGAGAACTTACCAATCACCACATCAGATGCATCTTGAGCTTCCTCCAAAACAACATGGTTGACCCATCCTTTGGATGGATTCTGTGCATGGGCTTCTTCGGGCAATGGTTGGAAGGGTGACCCTTATCACCATAGATGTAGCAAGCTCCTCAAGTGCTGGTGTCTATAGCTTTGTTTCTCTGTTGATTCTGCTGCGACTACCCAAGTGGACGAGGAGTTGAAGACATTGGGCACTGTTGCTACATTTGGGGGCACTGTGGTTTCATTTGCTGGTACTGTTGGCGATAATACGGCGTTTGAGGCCTGAATGTAGTGTTGTTGGAGTATCGCTGCCCTTTATTAGTACCCATGGGATGACTCATGTGTCCCGACTATTGTGGGTTAAAGCGAGGGCGATTGTTGCTGGTCGAGGATTGTCCCATCATTATATTTCGCTTGCGATCTTCTCCATCACACTCCTTCTTTCTTTCTTTCCACAGTGAAAGCCTGATCCACCAAATGTTAAAAGTTAGCATAGTCACTAGAGGACATCATCAATTGTATCTCCTTATCCAACCCCTCCTTGAAACAAAAATGCTTCTTTGCATCAGTGTTGACATCTCTAAGGGCGTACCGAGACAACTGTGTAAACTTATTCAAATATCCTCGTACGTTCATGTTCCCTTGCTTCAGTGCTAAGAACTCCGGACGCTTTGGTTGAATCTCTCCTTCTGGTACATGATGATTGCGGAAATTATCTCCGAATTCCTCACGTGTAATGATTTTTGGATTAGCATGGGCTGCTGTGAAAGCGGTCCGCCAATCAGCTGCGAGTTCATTGAGCTGGTGTGACGCCAGCAGTACCCTTTCTCTTCCATCACATTGAACAATCCTTAGCTTGTTCTCAATCATCTTTATCCAATCATCTGCATCCATAGGCTCCACTGCATTTGATAAGCGTGGAGGTTGAGTATTCATAAAGTCCCTCAAACAAGAATTTGGAGGAGGTGGTGGTGGAGGAGGTGGTGGTGGTGGTGCTTGTTGAGCTTGCTGCATATTGTTCACAATCTGCGTTAGATTTTGCATCATTTGTGGTTGCATTGCCATCATTTGTTGCATTTGATTTGCTATTGGTGCTCCACGAGCACCCCTTCCATTCCACTATGGTATCGGAATTCCGCCATCCTCATCATTGTTAAGGGGTATACCACGACCCCATCCTCTTTCTCTGCCCGCCATCTGAAGTTGGGGTGTTGTTTTAGAATAAAAAGACAAGAGAGTAACTATTCTATACGATTTCCCACTATATGCATCAATGAGGAATATGAGCACTGAAAATTATTTTATTAAAGCACAGTCAAATAAAAGTAAACAAGTTCCCATAAGCCAATTCATACAACTCAAGAGTGCAAAATACGTCACTACTCGCTCTTATTACAATAATGGGGTAAGTGCCTAATCTTGAGTTGCATGGTAAAGTCGAGGGCTACTGTCGCTGCTCAGGGTCCTCCTCAAGGTCTTCATCGGGATCCTCATCACATAATCAGGGTTGCTTCTGAAGGACTCGTTGCTGTGTGGTGGTGAGTTAGCAAGTGGTTGATGCGCAAAAGGCTCCTCAGAAGGTGGCTCCTCATCTGAAGTCTCATTCAGTGAAGGTGACCCATCTCTCCCGACACGGCGGTCCGGGGAGTCTGGGATCCACGTCGATGTATCAGATGCATAGCCATCTGGGTCCTCGTCGGTGATCCGACGATACCTCTTGACAATATTCTCGTAATGCGCGGCGAGGTCACGTATATCTTGTATCTCTTGTCGTGTCCTCTGAAGTCGTACACTAAGACGCTCCACATCATCCACCGCCTGCTGAGATTGTGGAAGGTCCAGGGGTCCCTCCACATGCCTGGTAACGAAGATGGCGGTACCACTTGGACGCTGAGGTGTGAAAGCATGCATCGTGTTCTCTAGCTGGAAGCGATATGAGTGGCTCCAGATAGTGACTCCTTCCCAGCTAGCATCTTGCTCCGCGTTTTGCCGAGAGCTCCTCCAAGCAGGTGTACGATGTATCTTGAGTAATTCGTCACTATAGTATATGAAGAGCTTGCAAGATCACTCCATTCTGTAAGGGCGCTGCACCCTGACAGAGTGATAGGAGAGCGAAAGCCTCTCGTGCCTGTAGCCAGCAGCACGGAGCATTGCTCGAAGTCGAAGTCAAAGTTGTCCTGCGGCCCTTCCATCAGTGCGAGTCACCATGGCGCGACGGGGGTCATTGAGTGGTGTAGGGATCGAATGCCCAAGAGGGGGGGGGGTGAATTGGGCTACTTCAAATTTTAAGTCAATTTAAAGCTTAAGTGAAATCTAATTCTCTAAGCAAGCCAACAGTGCAATTAAGAGAATTAAGTGCGGAATTGAGAATTGCGTAATCGTAAAGGAGTAGGGAGGAGGAATGCAAACGCTCGAAGACACGGGGACACGTCGATTTTTCCCGTGGTTCGGTGAGATCACTAGGATCCACCTACGTCCACGTTGTGGCACCCACCTAAGGGTATCGCCACTCCCAAGTCACCGAGACGAGGGAATCCACTAACTTCCTCCGTTCGCCATCCTTGGCAAGGTGGAGCTCAAGCCTTGTACAACTTCGATCCTCCGGGCTTCCACAATGGTCTCGGCAAGCTCCGGAGCGATCTCTTCACTCTCCTCTTGATACAAGGTGAGTGCAATCACCAAGAATGCACTTTCTCACGGCTCTCCCTACTCTAGAGTCTCCACTCACCCAGAGAGGACGCACACACGCTTAACTCTAAGAGGAACTAGCCTATATCTTGAGGTGTGAAAGGGTTACAAGAGTGTGAAAATGAGTATTCTAAGTCTTGGACACTTGGGGAATGTGTAGTGGTGCTCTTGTTGTCCAGCCCCTCCGAAATGACTGGTGGGAGGGGGTTAAATACTCAGCCCAACCGAATTAGCCGTTGGAAAAGTGGGCTGATTACTTTTTCTGTGTACATCGGATGATCCGATGACCCCCTTTTATGAGCATCGGTCTAATTAGATTAGCTGACGTCATTCTGTCAGAAATGACCGTTATTAGACCGATGCTTCACCTCCTTCATCATCGGAGGATCCGATGAATAGATCTTCAGTCTGGTTGAGCTGATAATTTGCTTCTGTTGTAATCGACCGATGTGCATCTGCCTTCAACATCGGATGATCCGGTGTTCAGTCCTTCAGAACACTTCAGAAAATTTGCTTACTGTTGTATTCATCCGATGTTCACTTGATACACATCGGATGATCCGGTGTGTACTTCATTCTGAGGTCTTCTTCTTCTGTTGAGTCCAAATCGACCGATGCAGTCATTCTTCAGATCACCGGATGATCCGGTGTGTACAATTTGTTTCCTTCGAGTTGAGTTGGACTGATCTTTTGGATTTTGGACTTGTGACCTCTTGAACACTTGTTTGTATGGCTCTTCTGATGGATATGAAGCTTCTTGTGTTGCCAATTTTGATAAGGTTGCGTCGTTGTACGAGTTCCTCATTTGTTTCCGATTAACCCCTTAGGTTAGTTCGTTGAGGGGTCTCCTTTTGCATCCAATGAGCAGTAGATGACATTTGATCGACGTTTGATTCATTGTACATGAAACCTCGCATCCACAAACTCATTAGTGGTAATTAACGGTTGTCATTAATCACCGAAACCGTACCTCGTGGGGGCCTAGATGCTTTCAATCTCCCCCTTTTTGGTGATTGATGACAACACAACGAGTAGAGCATAAAAGTAATGGAATTTGAAACGCAAACGCAATGCTCATAAAGAAATGTAATCGGAACAACATGCAACACAAGGAGCTCGAAGGCTCAAACAGTGATCAAATATAAATCATAAGAGTGAAGTAGCATACTGAATTACAAATAGTAGCAAATGATAACAATCAAGTCTCAAATAGAAGCAAATAACAAGTCTGAAAGCAAATAGATAACTAGCACTCCCCCTAAGCCCAAGACACTCCCCCTAACTCTAACTCTTCTCCCCCTTTGGCATCAAGACAACAAAAAGGGAAGAGGAGTACCTAGGACTCCGGAGCTCTCGGGGCGACGGTGAAGCGGTCGACGTCGGCGGTGTCGGAGCTGCTCGAGGGGGACGTCGCCGGAGCTGGTGCTGGAGCGGGAGGAGCCGGAGGTGCTGACGTGACTGGAGCTGGAGCTGCTGGAGGGTCCGCTGGAGCTGGAGCTGCTGGAGGAGAAGGCACGGCCGGGAGAGGCGAGAACTGGAACGGCACCGTCGAAGCCAGCAGTGGAGACATGCTGTAGCTCGGGATCGGCGACGCCGGTGCTGGAACTGAAGCTGGAGCCAGAGGAGGTGCTGCTGGAGGCTGACTGAGACCAGTGTGCTGTGGCGGAAGGGCTATCCCGGTCTGCTGGTAGAGGTTGGTGATCAACCCCAGGATACCCATCATCGCCTGCTGGGTCTGCTGCTGCTGGTCCAGTGTCCTCCGGTGCATCTGGTCCACCAGACTCGTGAACCGGTCCGTGTCCTCGCGCCTCTGGCGGGCCATCTCTAGCTGCATCTCTGTCTGCTGCCTCTGAAGCTCTGCGAGCCGCGCAGCCTGCTCTGCCCTGGCCTGCTCAGCAGCGAGCCTGTCCTGGCGCTGCTGCTCGATCATCTGCTGGAGCAGTGTGGTGAGCTCGGACGGCTGGGACACCTGAGCCTCTGACACTGGTGGAGGCGTCGGTGGTGCAGCAGTGGAAGCTCCCGCCTCCGCGTCGTGCTGCCTCGGAGAAGGAGGCGGAGGAGGGAAGTACTCCTCAACACTGTCGCTGGTGTCACTGTCTGACCACACGTGCTCGAGTCCACCTCCCTGAGCCTCAGCCTGAGCGAGCGCCTCATCCTCCTGAGCTAACTCGGTCCAGTCCTCCTCGGAGAGGCGAGCTCTGACCTGTCGCTCGACTGGACGACCAAGACGGCGGTCTCCAGGAGCCGGCACCCGGTAGTGGCCGAACCTCGTGGCGTGCATCTCTGTCATGGGTGCGGTGACTGGCGAGTCCTCTGGCGCTAGCAGGAACAACAGACGGCTGATCCAGTGACCGTAGACCAACTGTCTCAGCATGCCGACTCCGTCAGTGATCACGTCCTCCATCTCGCAGATCAGCACATCTACGATGTCGAACTCCATCCCGTTCATGATGTAGAACAGGATGGTCTGTTGGAGGCTGGTGAACCCCTCTAAGTAGCCGGACCTCGGTAGAAGTGTACGCCTGAGAATGTGGTGAACGGTCCTGGCTGCAGGTGTGAGGAGAGCTGGCACCCTCGGCTGATCTGGCGTGAAAGGGTGGGTGAACAAGCCTCTGATCTCCTCAAACGGGGGTGACACTCCCCCTGTCAGCGGCCTCCTCGGCGGGTCTGCTCCTTCGTACACAACCTCGTGCAGGCACGTGAGGTGTGTGTCCACTCCCAGCAGCTGAGCCAGTCTCTCTCTGGATACGTCGTGCTGCTGCCCCATGAACATGAAGTGAATGGACCGACGTCCCTCAGCGACGTAGAGTGTCGCGTAGAACACACGGACCCACTCCTCCACGTAGACACTCCTCTGGTGCGACAGCAGATCCACCAGTCCTCTGTACCTCTCAAAGAACGGCCTGATGCCGTGACCCACTGCCGCTGCAAGCTGATCCCAATCGATGTACGTGTGCTGGAACAGCTTGTGCCCCCGACGTCTGTACGTCTCGTACAAAGACGCCTGCGTCACCGTCCAGAACCGGGGGTCCACACGAGTGTCCCTGGGCTGCGGGAACCACTCCTCAGGCAGTGCAGTCCATCTGAGCTTCTTCAACTGCTTGGCCTTGTACTTGCGGTAATCTGTCAGTCTGACGTCTTCAGCGACCCTGGCAGCAGTATCCATCTCGTAGATAGCCCTCTGGGCCTCTCTGTCCTCAGCGAGGTCGGCCGCAGTGGGGCGGCGACTCGCGGTGGGGGTCTGACCTCCCCCTCGAGTCCTGACGGTGCGCCGGCGAACCAGTGGCGTCACCGCAGTCTCGTCCTCGTCCTCAGAGTCGTCCGGCGGCACTGGCTGCACCGGCGGCTGCTGCTGCGACTGCCTCTCACGAGCCTCGCGAATCCGGAGGGATCCGCGATGGCCGCGCTTGCGCTCCTCGGCGGCGCGAGCGGCCAACTCTGCGCGTCGTGCATCCTTCGACAGCTTTGGCTTCTTTGCGGCGGGCTCCTCGATAGCCTTGCCTTTGCCTTTGCGATCACGGGCCATCTTCAAGAAATTCGAGAGCAAGGGTTAGCGAAAAGATGACGGGAAACAATGAAGGACGTCGCGCTGCACGGAACAAACCTCGTCGACGAAAAGACACGAGATCGATGAAAGGCGACGAACGGCGACGATCGATGGCTCGGGCGAGAAACCCTAGCAGGGAGAACTGCCGACGGTGGAGGCTGGTGAAGGAGGTGATGTCTCTGGTGGTGGCGGCGGCGACCAGAGGAGAAGCGGCGGCGGCGCCCTGGAGGGGCGGCGGCGGCGCCCTGGAGAGGCGGCGGCGGCAGCCGACAGAGGCGACGGCGCGGCCTGGGGAGGCGCGGCGGCGCCCTTGGGGACGGCGGCGGCGCGGCCTGGGGAGGCGCGGCGGCAGCCGACAGAGGCGACGGCGCGGCCTGGGGAGGCGCGGCGGCGCCCTTGGGGACGGCGGCGGCGCGGCCTGGGGAGGCGCGGCGGCGGCGGTCGGGAGAGAGGCGGCGGCGCCCTTGGGGACGGCGGCGGCGGCTGACCGACGGCGAGGGCGCGAAGGGGGCGATGGAGGCGGCGGTGATCGGGAAGAGACGAAGAGAAAAACCGGCCGTACGATCTTAAATAGGGTCCCGTGACCTAACCGTTACAAACACACCGGATCGACCGATGTGCATTGGTGGCAAGCATCGGTCGAACTCAACAGAGAGTTAGTCCAAAAACCCTCGTTGAACACCGGATGATCCGACGTGCACTTCGTCGATCATCGGTCGAATTCTGTAGGGCACCAGTAGATTGAACATCGGATGCTCCGATGTTTCCTGAAATGAACTCATCGGTCGATTTCTGGATGCTGGCTGAACTGAACTCTGAACTGAAGCACCAACTGATCCGATGACTGTTCTGGCTTTAGCATCGGATAATCCGATGACTACAGAAAACCTAAGACTGCCCATATATGTCCTTGGACTTTAAACACACAAAGATAAAACGAGTCTTAGGACTTTTTGGGCACCTCCTAACCCTAATAAGGCTTTTCGATATAGTGCCACATATCGGCTAAGCCCTTAAGCAAATAGAGCACACAAAGAGAATTAGGAGGGAAAAACCACGAAAATGTAGGCCCATGCTTTGTGAGCTAGAGTATGAAAACTTCTATCTCATTAAAGCATGTTCCTTTAGAATTTTGCTCTTTCCACATCATATGAGTTGAGATATTGCATTTCAAACAAGTCTCCTTCGCATGATGTGGGTTCCCCTTTGTGACAATCTACCGTATGCAATGTCAAACAAGATAATGCAAAATATTAGATGAATGCAAGTCTATATGACAGGAATCATGCAAGGCATAAAATAAATCTATCTTGCCAAGTTTAAACCTGCCAAAGGCTTACTCAGGGAAAACTATTTCTAGCTCGCCCCTATCCTTTGGGAGTTAGGCAAGACCTATATGACATGCAACCTTACATGAACATGGCAATTTACATGACGTTAGATGCATCTAGCACATTTAACTCACTTCTAAGCCTAGAAAAAGTTTTCTCATCAAGTGGTTTGGTGAAGATATCCGCCAATTGTTCTTCGGACCTAACACCTTGCAAAGAGATTTCTCCCTTAGCCTCATGGTCCCGCAAGAAGTGATGGCGAATATCAATGTGCTTAGTGCGGGAGTGTTGAACGGGGTTTCTAGCTATCTTAACCGCACTTTCATTGTCACAAAGGAGAGGCACACAACCAAACTAAATTCCAAAGTCCAAGAGGGTTTGCTTCATATATAGGATTTGGGCACAACATGCACCGGCCGCTATATACTCCGCCTCCGCGGTGGACAAAGCCACGGAATTTTGCTTCTTGCTCGACCAAGAAACTAGGGAACGCCCAAGTAAGTGGCAACCCCCGGAGGTACTCTTGCGGTCTACACGGCATCCGGCAAAGTCCGAATCCGAGTAACCTAAGAGATGAAAACTAGCGTTCTTGGGGTACCACAAACCTACACTTGGGGTATGCTTGAGATACCGAAGTATCCTAAAGACCGCCTTCTTGTGCGATTCTTTAGGTGCCGCTTGAAAGCGAGCACACAAGCACACACTAAACATAATATCGGGCCTAGATGCGGTAAGATATAGCAATGAACCAATCATGGAACGGTAATGAGATTGATCAATAGGTTTACCGTCCATGTCCGCGTCGAGATGACAATTTGTCGCCATTGGAGTGCTTCTTGAGCTACAATCTCCCATCTCAAATTTCTTCAAGAGGTCCTTAGTGTACTTCTCTTGATGGATGAAGGTCCCCTCTTGAAGTTGCTTGATTTGAAATCCTAGGAAGAAGTTGAGCTCTCCAATCATTGACATCTCGAATTCCCTAGACATCATTTTGCCAAACTCATGGCTAAGAGCTTTGTTAGTTGAGCCAAAAATAATATCATCGACATAAATTTGACAAAGAAATAAGTCTCCGTCGATGTCCTTGGTGAAGAGTGTAGTGTCCACCCTCCCAATCTTGAAACCTTGCATGACGAGGAAGTCCCTTAAGCGCTCGTACCATGCCCTTGGAGCTTGCTTGAGTCCATAGAGTGCTTTGTTTAGCCTATAGACATGGTTAGGGTTTCTTGGGTCCTCAAACCCGGGAGGTTGCTCAACAAACACAAGTTCATTAATATAGCCATTGAGAAATGCACTCTTAACATCCATTTGATAAAGCATGATATTATGATGAGAAGCAAAAGCAAGGAGTATGCGGATAGCTTCTAACCGTGCTACCGGGGCGAATGTCTCCCCAAAATCCAAACCTTCAACTTGAGCAAATCCCTTCGCCACAAGCCTAGCTTTGTTGCGGACCACCACGCCATTCTCATCTTGCTTGTTGCGGTAGACCCACTTCGTTCCAATCACATTCTTGTCCTTGGGTCGCTCCTCCAACACCCAAACTTCATTGCGGGTGAAGTTGTTGAGTTCCTCTTGCATAGCCATCACCTAATTGGAGTCTTGGAGAGCTTCCTCAATGCTTTTGGGTTCTACACACGACACAAAAGAGTAGTGCTCACAAAAAGATGCAACATGACATGAACGAGTACTTACTCCCCGTGAAGGACTTCCAATGATTTGATCCATTGGATGTGCCTTGGAGATGCGCCCATGTCTCATCAACGGTTGTGAGTCACTTGGTGGTGGTGAAGCATCTTGCTCGTCTTGTGGTTGGACTTCATCTTGGACTTCATCTTCTTCTTGGTGTTGTGTGGCTTGTTGGTCTTGCATAGGCAATGGATCATCTTTGTCTTCTTCTTCATCCACTTGAGGCGCCATGGAGGTGTTGATGTTCGGACTTGAAGCTCCCCCTTGATCATGGCTCTCCTCAACTTCGGGCTTGATGTCTCCTATGGTCATGTTCTTCATAGCTTCTCGTAGAGGCTCATCATCTATATCATCATGACCAAAACTCTCCTCTTGGGAGCCATTAGTCTCATCAAACTCAACGTCACAACTTTCTTCAACTAACCCGGAGGTTTGGTTGAATACTCGATATGCCTTTGAGTTTGACGCATAACCAAGGAAAATACCAACATCGCACCTTCTTTCAAACTTACCAAGTCTTTTCTTGCGGTAGATGTAGCACTTGCATCCGAAGACCCAGAAGTAGGAGATGTTGGGCTTTCTCCCAATGAGGAGCTCGTAGGGAGTCTTTTGGAGAAGTCGATGAAGGTAGACTCTATTTGCGGCATGGCATGCCGTGTTGATCGCTTCCGCCCAAAACTTCTCCGACGTCCCATAATCATCAAGCATGGCTCTCGCGAGGGTGATTAGTGTCTTGTTCTTTCTCTCAACAACACCGTTTTGTTGAGGGGTGTATGTAGCCGAAAATTCGTGCTTGACTCCTTCACGGTCACACCACTCCCCAATATTGTAGTTCTTGAACTCGGTGCCGTTGTCACTCCGGACCTTGATGATGGGAAGTTGGAATTCCCGTTGAGCTCGTTTTGCAAAGGTCTTGAAGACTTCCGGGGTTTCACCCTTGTCACCTAAAAACAAAGTCCAAGCATAGCGAGAGTAATCATCAACAATAACGAGACAATAGAGATTACCGCCAAGGCTTTGGTAGGTGGACGGTCCGAAGAGGTCCATGTGAAGTAGTTCGAGCGGCTTGGAGGTAGACACCATTGTCTTCATCGGATGGTGCGAAGCCACTTGCTTCCCGGCTTGACATGCGCTACATAGCTTGTTCTTTTCAAACGTCACGTCCTTTACGCCGGTCACCATCCCTAGCTTGAAGGACTTCTTGAGCTTGCTCATTCCTATGTGAGCAATCCTCCGATGCCATAGCCACCCCAAACTTGTCTTGGTGAAAAGACAAGTGGTTAGGCTTGCGCTCTTGTTGGAGAAGTCCACCAAATATAGATGACCATGCCTAAAGCCCTTGAATATTAGCTCTTTGCTAGCTACACTAGACACCACAACACCATCTTTGTCAAATGTGCACGTTAGTCCAAGATCACAAAGTTGAGCAATAGAGAGCAAATTAAAGCTAAGAGACTTAACGTAAAGCACATTCGAAATGGACAAGTCATTAGAGATTGCAATTTTACCTAAACCAATTACCTTCCCCTTTGAGTTATCACAAAGATTTACAAGGCCCAGGTTCGTGATCCAAAATCTCATGCTCATTCTGCTTTTGTTGCTTCTTTTGAACCCAATGATATATCACACGCACTCACTAGTGAATCTTGGATTATTGACATGCAAGATAAGTTAGAAAATTTTGAAAGAAATAATGTTTGGAAACTTGTACCTCCACCTTAAGGGCACACTTTAATTGGAACTAAATGGGTATTTAAAAATAAATAAAGTGAGGATGGGGTTGTGGTTAGGAATAAGACTAGGCTGGTTGCTCAAGGTTTCACACAAGTTGTAGGTCTAGATTTTGTTAAAACTTTTGCTCCTGATGCTAGATTAGAAGTCATTAAAATTTTGTTAGCATTTGCTGCATCTAACGGTTTCAAGTTATATCAAATGAATGTTAAAAGTGCTTTTCTTAATGGTTATATAGATGATGAGGTTTATGTCAAGCAACCACCAGGTTTTAAAAAATTAGATTTTTCCAATCATGTTTACAAAATGTCCAAAGCCTTGTACGGTCTCAAACAAACCCCTGGAGCTTGGTATGATAGGTTAAAAACATTCTTACCTGAAAAGGGGTTTACCATGGGCAAGGTTGATAAAACTCTTTTTGTGCTTAAGCATGACAATGACTCATTATTCGTTCAAGTGTATGTCGATGATATTATCTTTGGTTGTGCTTCTCATGATCTTTTATCCAAGTTTCCAGCTATGATGAGTTCAGAATTTGAGATGAGTATGATGGGAGAACTCATGTGCTTTTTGGGACTGCAAATCAAGCAAACCAAGGAGGGAACCTTTGTGCATCAAATGAAGTACACGAAAGATCTCCTTAAACGATTCAACATGGACAAAAGAAAGCCTCTTCGTATACCAATTGGTACAACAGTGATACTTGAACTTGATGAAGATGGTGAACCCGTGGATCAAAAAGAATATAGAAGCATGATCGGGTCACTTTTGTACCTCACAACATCAAGACCGGACATACAATCTAGCGTATGTCTTTGTGCACGATTTTGAACTTACCCACATGCTTCACATCGTCAAGCCATCAAAAGGATTCTCAGGTACTTACATGGAACACAAGAATTTGGCATTTTTCTTCCTTCATCCTCAACCGTTACTTTGAAAGCTTTTTCGGATGCTGATTTTGGGGGTTGTAGGATTGATAGGAAAAGTACTTCGGGTGCTTGTCATTTTCTTGGTAATTCACTTGTTGCTTGGTCCTCTAGAAATAAAATTTAGTTGCACAATCCACAGCCGAATCTGAATATGTAGCTGCTGCTAGCGCTTGCTCACACATCAACCACTTAAGGACTATGGGGTTGATCTAGATAGTGTTCCACTGTTTTGTGATCACACTAGTGTCATTTGCATTGCTAAAAACCCTGTGCAACACTCTAGAACAAAGCACATTGACATTAGGTATCACTTTCTCTATGATAATGTTGAAAAAGGAAACATTGTGCTTCATCATATAGATATCGAACAACAATTGGCAGACATTTTTACAAAACCTTTGGATTTCACTCGTTTTTGTTTCATTCGTAGTGAAATAGGGTTTATGCATCCTCATGTCCTAAATTGAGGGGGAGTTTTCAAACATGGGAAGTTTATGTGTGAATCTGAATTTAAAATAATATGAGCATAGTATTTCATACATATATGACTTTGTGATCCTTTTAAGAGCTGAAAGTTCTTACTACATTACTCTTGTTATACATTTTGTAGTTTTTGCCATGACTTATTGGAATAATTACTTACACTAAATCTTGTTATGGTTGAACATTCTTGCTATTTTGAACTTGTTGCATGCTCATAAGTGCTTTTAATAATGAAAAATTAATCAATCAACTATCCACATGTTGAGTTTTATCACCAAATAAAAAATGAGAAAAGATCAAGAGAATATGCATGCATCACACTTCTTCTTTTGAGATGGCTTATTATTGCACTTAGATATGAACTTGGAAGAAGTTGTGTATGACTAAAACCATGTCCTTAAGCTTCTAATTGTCAAATGACATAGGCTTGGCTTGGTTGGTTAGAATAAGGCTGATGCGGCATAAATCTCATGCAAATGTCATATGATCAAAATTTATGCTCTAAATAATAATTAAAAATGAGAAATGGAGCAACAAGTGTCATGCTTTCATGTCTTAAAATATTAAGTTTGTGAGATCATAACTTGCTTAAAATGAAAATTACACTTCATCTCTAGCATGGCTTACACTACTTTATGTATCTCATTGATGTGATAGTGTAAGTTACTTGATAATATGACTTGAATGAGTTTTGTTTTATATGTATATGTTATAATATGCTCATAACAATTGAAATTTCTCTTTTTAACCTTGCTGAATATATTGTCAAAGGGGAAGAAATATGTATAGGAGAAAAATATGTCACACATTGCACATTGTACATTCACAAGTTTTTACACGTCCTTCTCAGGGGGAGAATTTTTTTTGGAAATTTCTTTCTCATTTGATTTTTGATTTTCAAAAAGAGGGAGAAAATTGTCTTCATAACTTTTCATGAAAATAAGCCAATGTTCGGATTTTAAGTGGTGTTGCCAATGCATTAATCAAGGGGGAGATTGTGAGACCTATGTGTGTTGAATACTTTTGCAATTTAAATAAAAGTGAGGATTCACACCAAAGTTTTAAATATTGCTGAAAAGCCCACTTCAGATTGTTTGAGCTGGTGGGAATTTGTTTTTTGCACTATCCGAACTTTCAGTCACGTGATTTGCACGTGATTTTGAGATTGGATTGTTTGATCTTTTTCCTTTACAGTGCAGCGCCGCTTTTGGTCTATTCGATAATGTTATTTGCTGAAATGATTGTGCGGCGGATCTATTTTTAACTTGCAATATTTGAAACTTGCTTTTTGGCTTATGGGATGTTTGCTTTGTATTTTCTTACTAAGTTTTAGATGTGTTATGGCTGACTATGGTGGTGAAATATTGTTGTGGTTTGCAACATGCTTATGTGACGTGCTCACGTAAGATGTTGTGGTTTCTGATCTAACGAGAGTCAAGTCGAGGACTTGGGCTCGCAAAGAATTGGTAGTTTGTTCATGTGCAGGTATTGTTTGAGGTCAAGACATGGCTGGTGACGGGATCCATTGAACTAGTCTTAGGAAGAAGATGAGGTTCAACAACCAAGTTTGGGAGGAATCGTGGTTGAGTTGATCGGGAGGTCGCGCAACATGTTTTGGGTCAAGAACAATGCATATGAAGGTATTGTGGACGTTGTTATAAGGTGTTTGCACGTATGCAAGGGGTGCATGGACGTGATAACATTGCTCCAAGGCATTGTGAAGAGATATGGAAGTGGAGATATCGCTGGAAAGGTCCAACCGGCTAGATTATGCCTCAGGCTGCTGCTAAGGGGGTTATGGTTCGTCTATAGAAAGTTTCGAGTTTGTTTTGGTTAGATTTTGTGTGGGTCACAAAGTTGAGTTGTTTTTGGAATGTTTATTATGTTCCTAAGGTGTTTGGAAGTATTAAAATTTCTTCTATCTGCGTATAGAAGAGTTTTGGTAGTTATGGAAAGTTTTGATTGAAACTAAGTAGGATTAGAGAGTTTCTAGTTGGATTGTAGTAGCCTTAGGGCTGGTTATATAAACAAGGGAGCTCAGAGCTCGTGGTAGGATGATGTGTGGCTGTTCCTCTTATGTTAAAACTGAGTAGGATTAGAGTCCTAGTTTTGATTGGATTGGCCTTAGGGTTGATTATATAAACAAGGTAGACCAGAGCTCGTGGTAAGACGACTTTGGGGGTGTTCCTCTTGTGTTATGAAAAATAAAATTTTTAGTTTAGTGGAGCTTTTGTGTCTTGTTTGACTGACATATTTCGACAAGTTTTTTTCATTGAGTTTCTTCACAACACTACATTGCTTCATTGTTTTTATCATAACTTGAGTTTTACAGATCCAATTGACATGATTCATTTTGGATTGTCTTCACAACTTGATTATCTATCATCTGTGAAAATTTCACGGTCATTGGATTTGTGGTTTCTGATCTACACAAGTTTCTTTGCAGTGTTGCAGATTTGCTTCTAAATCGGGTAGAATAGTTTGACCTTTGTGTAGTCTTTTGATCATAAATCAAGTTCTATTTAGTACTTTCACGTGATTCTTGTTGAATTTGTTCCGTTACTTCATACTCTACAAACTATACTTGTTTTCTAACGGTTGAACATGTTGAAAACAGTTGCACACATCGTTTATTTAACAGATCAATTTTCTGTCAAGGGGTTTTCGTTACTTCCGCTGAAAAAGTTTAAATCTACCATTCATCCCCCTCTGGTAGCTTTTCACATGCTCTTCGATCCTACACCCTTCTCGAGTCTCTACAATATATCTCGAGCGACAAGCATGGTCATACAAGATTAGTAAACACCTATCATGGGTTTTCCATCAATTTGACACAAGCATGCAGTTTTACAAACAAAACATTTGAACACAGGATCAAAATGATTAACGACACTTGCCTTGCTCTTGTGGCTGGTTTAGATCAACAGCTTCGAAGTTCTGGTGCTGAAGGTTTTCATAAGCACCCTCTAGAGTGTTACCTTCTATTCTGCGCGACAAACATACGAAAAAAGTGTTACATTTAATAAATGCTAATATAGTACTCAATATGTCATGACATGCATGAATGGTGCAATTATGTAATGATACATGTTACTAGGTTGCTATTATTTCTTACTAACTAGTTACAATTAAGTTTTATATGTTAGAGCAAGTTTCAAGTTATTTTGGAGAAAACTAGAAAAGTTCCAGGAATTCTAGAACTGAGAGATCGGACTAGTCTGCACCATGGGACAGACATGTCCCTCCTGGACCAGAAAGTTCAACGGACTAGCCTGCACTGAATCGGGCAAGTCCGCTAAGTCTAGGGTTTATACGAATTTTTAAACTAGAGAATGGTTTGGTTTAGATATGGGATCATAATTGACGTGGAAAGATAGATCTAGGGTAGTTACCGTGAATTCAAGGATTCACTAGTCAGAGAAAAGGTGCAATGTGAGAACTTGACGTCTAGATCTGATGAAGACGAAGAATTGGTGATGAAGAACGTTGGCGTCAAAGAGTTGATAATGAAGATCGTAGCAAAGTTGACGATCTCGCTTGATCCTTCATCTTCCTTCTCCTCCTTGTTCCTCCTATTCCTCCTCTTGCGGTGGAAGATTCTCATCCTCGAGAACGACGGCTCTCAACGTGAATAGGGACTAAGGGTTTCTTCTGACATGGCAAAGAGGTAGAGGTGGGTGATGGGGTGTTTATATAGAAGAAGACGTGGTAGGGTTATGGTGGAATCCAAGTAATGGTCGATGGGGGACAAGTAGGGCCTTGGTGGGGTCCCACTTGGGTCCCTCGGGGGTAGGACACTGTAACATCCCAAAAATTTCAAAAAACTGACTAATTTAAATGTAAAAGGGAATTTAGAGTTTTACTTCCAAATCTCTTCTCCAATCCATCCGAATCTCGAGGGCGAGATTCATTTTAAGTTGGTAGAATTGTAACCCCTGATTTTCGAGTTTTGGCAAATTAAAAATTTAAATGACAATTTAGAGTTAATAATGAGAAGAAATTGTTTTTATAAAGAAAAATGTAAAACATATGCATGTCATATTGCATTTTGCATTCATCCTAAAGTATTGAAAATCAATTACCAAAATAAACACGCTAAAAGTAATTTATTTGCCAAAACAAATATGGGATAAAAGAAATAAAGGAGACTAAAGATATATATATATATATATATAATCGTTTAATTATATGGTGACTTTATGCAAAAAGAATTAAGTAAGATAAAAAGAAACATACGTAAAAGAATTAAAAATAAAGATGCAACTAAAAATTGGCCAGACACCGGATTAGTCCGAAAAATAACGGACTAGTCCGAATACCCTCACTAGACAATAACGGACTTGACCGGTATAATACCAGATTAGTCCGGTATGCACAGACTTAATCAAAATTTTCTCACCACGGACTTGTTCATCACAACAACAGACTAGTCTGAAGTGTCTTACTCTACAAGCCCGGACTTGTCCGGCACGGCACTAGACTTGTTCGATATACCTCTCTGTACTGGAACGGACTTGTCCGATATTAAACGGACTAGTCCGGTACCCTACAGTTTAATGTATTTTAACAATTTACAAACCGAACATATAAATAATAAATATAAGTCAACCATTAATCTGATCATGAACCGCACCAAAAAACCTGACCGCACCACCAAAGAAATAAAAATAAGCAAGTAAAATAAATAAACAAATAAGGAATACATAAAAAGAAAAGAAAAAAAAGAAAAGAAGTCAACCAAGGTTGGAACTCTGATCGTACCGCATGCAGAAGCCTGCCGAACAAATAAAAAGAAAAGAACAAAAAAAAGAAACCCACCGCCATGCAAAAACACAATTAAAAAAAAGGAAACAAAAACCAAATAAAAGTCAACCCAGTACGTCTCCTTTTCCACGGAGGTTCCCAATCGGGCTTCCCACCGAAGGCCAGCCATGCCAAATATATAAAAAAATGTTGGAAAAAAGAAAAAAACTGCCGCTGGCAATCCCACTCGATCGGGACACCGCCGATCTTGGCGCGAGCCTGCCGCAGGCCACGCCGCAACCGAGACGGGCGGGGTTTCCGCACCTCCACGCCCAGCCAGATGCCCAACCGGCTATAAAAACCAGACGTCCGTAAACCTCTCTTGCTCTTATAAGTTTTGCGGCACGCTGCCAACACGCTGAAAGGAAAAAGAAGCCCGCCGCCCTGCCCTTCCCCCGCACACCCCTGCGCCCTAGGAAAAAAAAACAGAGAGGAATCGACGCCACCTGCCGCCAGAGAGGTAGTCAAGCCGCAGGAAGAAAAAGAGGAAGGAAAGAAAAGAAGGAAAGAATAGAAAGAAGACAAAGAGGAGCCGTCGTTTCTGCTGGAGATCGTCACAACGTCGCTATTCTTCGTGGGAGATCGCTATATTGTCTTCTTCGACTACATCGCCGCGCAACAACCGTCGAGACTAGCTTACACACGGTAGGTTTTACAGTTTAGATATAAAAGACAAAGATTAATCTAATACTTAAATTATACAATGTGTATGATATAATTTATTCATGCGTCTAATAATCATCACCAGATCATTATAAATCAATCTCAAACATTTATATTTTCAGTATTATTTAATCTGTTTTTCATATTTAATAAATAATATTAAGCTTAGTTAATTCATAAAGTATCAAATTAAATCTCGGAAAATTCTAGAAAATTTAGAATAAATTCTAGTAAGTTATTAATGGTATTTTTAGACTATGTAACGTTCTGTAATAATTATTTTACCTCTGAATTAATTGTAATATATCCCAAAACTTGCCCAAATGAATAAGAAATCATTATCGAAAATTACTAAAAAGTCATAGAAATTTATTTAGCATTAATACAAACATATTTTCTGCACGCCTCCATATTTTGCATAATGATTATTGTTTGCAATGCATTTATTATATATTTGTATGTGTATGTGTTTGATTGCGAGTAGACGATTCGCTCAAGAGGTTACGATCGAGAAGCGAGTATCTGAGGATCTTCATATGCAAGACTTTGAATTACTTGAGCCATCGAATTGCGGAATATTAAGGCAAGTGCCCTTGACCATATTGATCCTGCTTTTAAATGTTTTGTTTGTGAAACTGCATGCTTGTGTCAAATTGATGAGAAACTCATGATAGGTGTTTACTAGACTTGTATGACCACCCTTGTCGCTTGGAATATGATGTTGAGAGTCGGGAAGGGTATTTTATCTTTTTGCTTCGCTCTAATTTATTTGGGATGGTAAAACAACCAGATAGCTTAATAATGAACTTATGGATGATGTGAATTTGTGAACATGGATAATTGGTAATATGGGACTTGATAGATCTAGGCAAGCATGGTTTGTGGACAAGGTTGGATGATATGGTGGTTTTCTTGCTTTATATCTAAGGACTGGTTCATGCGAGAATAGGCCAGGACTACAGTACCACTATAAGACCAAGTTTGGGTGCGTCGTAGCTAATTAATTAGGGTATTGCTAGTATTGCGCGAACCATTTGGAAGAGCGGGGAAGGGGAGTCAGATTGGGTTTGTATGACTGGCAGGACTCTCTGGGATCCGAACGGCACAAGAGAGGGCCCTTGGTTTAGGATGTGCTCAGTTGGAGACATCGCCACTAGTGAAACCTCAGTGGGTTTGTACATGCTAGTAGTCCCTTTGTAAAGGCTATTTTGTGATCTCTTAGCCATACACCTATGGTAGTGTCTTGGTATAAAGGAGGTTTTCTTTAGTCGCCGGCGGGTATGAAATCACGAACTTGTGGGTAAAGTGGTACGACCTCTGCAGAGTGTTAAAATCTATCATGATAGACGAGACCCCGGTTAAAAGCACCTGGATGACCTACATGATTAGAGGGAACTTGGGATTTGGGATGGTTATTGTTGGGTTATGGTATTGGTTATGGTTATGATTATGGATTGGATGGTGATAAATGGTCATGGTTAATGATGATGGTAAGAATATCGAATATGGATGGATAATGAATGATGGATATGAATTATTATATTTATTTGGGATATAATGGGATAAATTTCACATAGACATTGTCGGGTGCTTTTTTGCATGTTTTAAATGTACTTTACAGCAAATAGCCATTATTTATTATCATTCCTTGGTTAAGCTACATGTCATTATTTTCCCACACTTGCTGTGTACGATTTGTGCTCACCTTTGCTATTCCCATATTAATTCAGCTACAAGAAATATTTTGGAGGTCGTCATGGAGTACTAGGCGTGCGTACTACCGTCGATTGTCTGTGGAATTGGAGTCGCATACGTTAGATTATTTTCCGCTGCAATAGAATCAAGGTATTTATTTTATCTGTGACATGGTTAAATTCTGATTTCCGTTTGTGATGCATTTGTGTATGTGTAATGAACATCTTGGGCACACATACACTGCACTTGGTTTATTTTTCAAAACCGAGTGTCAAACGTTCTTGGGCCCAATTAAGGTAATTACCCAATAACTCGTTGTAGAGGAAAAATAGAATCTGAGTCTAAACCTTAAATATCGAATTAGTTCGTAGGAAGGCCGAACAAGTCCGTTTGGATATAGAGAGTTCAACGGACAAGTCCGGTATTGTGCCGGACAAGTCCGTTCCCGAACAGAAAGTTGATCGGACAAATCCGATGTCATGCCGAACAAGTACGAGGTTTGTCCTGTTTCAAAATCGGACCAAGTTTTGGGATTTACCGGACAACTCCCAAATGCTCCTGTAACGAATATCAGACTACTCCATATACAAAAATGGACAAGTCCGGAGGACAACAATTTCAAAACCCGGATTAGTCCGTAATATCACACAAGTCCGGATGACAACAGAAATGGTTTCGGACTGATCTGTAGCAATTAACGGAGAAGTCCGGGGCACCACAGTAGCTAAATTGGACTAGTCCAGGCGTCCAATCCAAACAAGTTCGTACCTAGCAAGGTTTTAATTGCTGATTTGGGTTCTAATTCATTTGAATCGTGTTCCTTTCTATTTTGCTTTATATTAGACATGTATACAAATGAATTCAATGCATGACGGACGAAAACGAGGGTGTTACAAACCTACACCCCTTAAAATGAATCTTGCACTAGAGATTCGATGTAGAAGGAAAAAGATATGGAAATTCTCTCTTGAGATCATCTTCTCGCTCCCAAGTTGCTTCAGACTCAGCATGATGTTTCCATTGCACTTTGCACCATCGAATCACCTTGTTCCCTGTGACTCTCTCCTTGGTTTCCAAGATTTTGACAGGTTGCTTGGCATAAGTAAAATCTGCCTCTGGCTCCAATTCGTCTATTGGTACTTGTTCTTCCGGTACCCTTAAGCACTTCTTGAGCAAAGAAACATGAAATACATAACTAACATCAGAAAGTTTTCTAGCATCTCCAACTTATATTCCACTTCTCTACGTTTGTCCAAAAACTTGAATGGTCCAATATAGTGAGGTGCTAACTTGCCTTCAACGTTAAATCACTTATGACCTCGCATAGGTGACACTTTGAGGTATACGAAGTCTCCAACTTAAGAGCTAAGTCTGTTTGCCTATTATCCGCATAGTCTTTCTGTCGTTACTGAGCAACCTTTAGGTTCTCGCGGATTAACTGAGCTTGATTTTAAGCCTCTTGCAGTATATCAGGTCCAAATACCTGATTTTCTCCTGTTTCATTCCAAAGAAGAGGTGTTCTACACCTTCTACCATACAATGCTTTAAAAAGTGACATCTTTAGGCTGGCTTGGTAGCTATTATTATATGAGAATTCAGCATATGGCAAGCTCTTGTCCCACCTGCGTTCATGTTTCAAAGCACAAGCTCCCAGCAAATCTTCTAATATCTGGTTTGTCCTCTCAGTTCGCCCATCAATCTGTCGGTGATATGCGGAGCTGAAATTTAACTTGGTACCCATGGACTCATGAAGTTTCTCCCAAAATCTCGAGGTGAATTGAGTACCCTTGTCAGACACTATTTTCTTCAGAACTCCATGTCGGCATACAATGTGCTGCATATATAGCTCTGCTAGTTTTGAGTTAGTATAGGTGGTTCTGACAGGAATGAAATGAGCTGATTTTGTCAACCGATCCACAATAACTCATATAGAGTCATATCTCGACTGGGTACGTCGTAATCCAACTATAAAGTCCATACCAATTTCTTCCTACTTCCACTCTAGAATCTTCAATGGCTGTAATACATCTAGCTGGCCTTCGATGTTCACCCTTCACTCGTTGGCATACATCACACAGTGCAACATATGTAGCTATGTCTTGCGGAGCTGCTTCACACTAGGCACAATAGTTCTTTTTCCAAGCCATAGAGTACCATGTTCATCTTTATCAAATCTGAACTCTCTCCCATCTTGGATCCTTTCCTTGATTTCTTGGATCTCCTCATCTTTTATCTGACCTTCTCGAATTTTCTATTCGAGGGCCGGATTTGATTCCATTATTCCCATCTCATTTACAAAACCAAGATGCAACCGTTCAAACTCCTTGCATAGCTCAAATGGAAACTCCCTAACCGTGAGTTGGTGGCTTGCTCCCTTTCTACTCAAGGCATCCGCCACTACGTTAGTGGATTCTTAATGAGCTCCAACAATCGTCATTGCCTCAAATTCAGGTTTGTCTGCATGAATATGTACTTGAGGCTCTTATGATTTGTGTAAATCTGAAATCTTTTGTCTGACCTTCTCGAATGTTCTATTGAAGGGATTTGATTCCATTATTCCCATCTCATTTACAAAACCAAGATGCAACCGTTCAAACTCCTTGCATAGCTCAGATGGCAACTCCCTAACCATGAGTTGGTGGCTTGCTCCCTTTCTACTCAAGGCATCTGCCACTATGTTAGTGGATTCTTAATGAGCTCCAACAATCGTCATTGCCTCAAATTCAGGTCCGTCTGCATGAATATGTACTTGAGGCTTTTATGATTTGTGTAAATCTCACATCTATGACCAAGAATGTAGTGCCTCCAAATCTTCAATGCATGCACTACAGCTGCGAGTTCATGATCATGCGTAGGATAACTCTGGTCATGTTTCTTCAATTGCCTCGATGCATAAGCTACCACTTTGCCTTCTTGCATGAGCACACATTCAAGCCCTTGTCTTGATGCATCACAATATATATCAAAGCTATTGCTCACACCCATCAATACTAACACAGGTGCTGTTGTCAACCTCTTCCTTAACTCTTCAAAACTACCTTGACAAGCTTTAGTTCATTGTAACGCGTTCCCTTCCATTAACAATTCAGTCATGGGCTTTTCTATTTCGGAGAAATCCTTGATGAATCGTCGATAACACCCATCCATTACCAGAAAATTCCGAATTTCCTTCACATTATGTGGCAGCTCCCACATTAGCATATCCCTCACTTTTCATGGGTCGGCCGATACTCCTCCTCCAGAGATGATATATCCCAAAATGATACTTCCCTCAACAAAAATTCACACTTGTTGAACTTGGCATAGAACTGGTGCTCTCACAATTCCTGTAATGTCAGCCTTAAATGCTCTTTATGATCCTCTTCACTTTTTGAGTATACCATGATATCGCTGATGAACATCACGTTGAACTTATCCAAATACTCTATGAAGACCTTATTCATGAGATACAGAAAGTACGTTGGTGCGTTTGTCAATCCAAATGACATAACGGTGTACTCATAGGATCCATACCATGTCCAAAAAGCCGTTTTGGGTATATCTGAAGATCTAATCTTCATTTGGAAATATCCTGACCGAAGATCAATCTTAGAGAAAATGCAGGCGCCCTTCATTTGGTCAAATAGATCTTCAATGCGAGGCAGTAAATACTTATTCTTGATTGTCACCTCATTGAGAGACCGGTAATCCACGCACATCCTTTGGGACACATCCTTCTTATCCACGAAGAGCACCGGGGCTCTCCATGGTGATGAACTTGGGCATATAAAACCATCCTTTAGCTGCTCTTGAATTTGCTTCTTGAGCTCCGCTAATTCCTTCGGAGATATTCTATATGACCTTTTAGTTGATAAACTCTATGTCATGATCAGATGGCATACCTGGCAACTCATCTAGAAACACATCAGAGAATTCACACACCACTGGAATTTCCTCAATTGCTGCACCGTCCATTTGATTCAGCACTAGCTCCTCTGCTGTGGGTTGAGATGCTTCAAATTGTATGTTGACCCCCTCATCATTTGTCAATTGCATCGTCTTTGTGGCACATTGAATTATGCCATTGTGCTTCCATAACCAATCCATTCCAAGTATTATGTAAAATCCTTGGGAATCCAAAACAATGAGGTTGGCGAGGTACTCTACCCACCCTTATTTTAAGGCTTACTTTTGGACATATTATATTTGTACTCATCTTCCCTCCAGGAGATTTAACCAACATGGTATACTTCATGTGAGATATAGGCATACTATACTCGGCAACATACTTTGATGCAATGTATGAATGCGATGCTCTAGAATCAAATAATATAGTCGTCGGGTTGGAGTTTGCAAGGAACATACCAATCATAGTGTCATCAGCTTGTTGGGCCTCCTCAGTAGAGACATGGTTCACCTTGTCACGAGCAAAATTCTGCTGACCACGGTTACCCTGTGGTGCTCCTCCATTCGACCTTGGATTTTGCGTTGGAATGTTGCTGACCTGACCATAGCCTGACTTCGAGCATTGGGATACAAAGTGTCCCACCTCACCACAAGTATAGCACATCCTTGCTGCACCCATATTGGTTGGACGAGCTTGATTTTGAGCATTAGTAGGTAAACTGGCACGGGGCGCACGTGGTGTTGCAGGGCGAGGTGCTTGTATGTCGGGGCGTTGCTGCATTGGATGACTTGAGCGTAGTGGATATATGGTCCATTTGGTGGTGCATAGCGGGGGCGGACATTACTTCCTTGTTGATGTCCTTGATATGGCACCTTCCTCTTATTTTCTTGCCCCATTCACGAACTTATTCTCAACCACTATAGCCTTGTCCACAAGCTTCTGGAATGTTTGCATAGTCACTGTTGAGCAATTGGAATTGAATCTCATTGTTTAGGCCCCTCATGAACAAGTATTGTTTTCGACTGTCTGTGTTCACATCTTCTAAAGTATACCACAAGAGTTGAGTGAATTTGTTAAGATACTCACTGACACTTGTCCTTCCTTGTCTGAGGTTCTCAAATTATTGGCTTTTTAGGATCATGACACCTTCAGGAACACAATGAGAACAGAAACTATCCTTGAATTCAGCCCAAGTGATCCTCTCTTGATTTGCATGGGTATTGCAAAGAGCTTCTCACCAATCAGAAACTGCTCCAACTAGTTGATGGGAGGCAAAAAGAACCTTCTCCCGGTCATTGCATTGAACAAAAACAAGTTTTTCTCCACAGATTTCAGCCAATCATCAGCTTCCATAGGATCATTGGCTTGAGAAAGGTAGGTGGCCTAGTCCTCATAAATTCTCCTAGGCGGTTATGAGGTTGTGGGGTTGGCGGTGGTAGTGGTGGAGTCATGTGGGTCTGGTTATTGACTTGCAGCTGTCCAAAGGTTTGCATGATCGTTTGCATGAGTTGATTCTGCAATAGCCATGAGGTGCTCAAGGTTGCTAGCTTCAGGTCCAGGGTTGATATTCTTAGGTGCCTCATTGTTCTCCTCATAAACATTTAGCATACCATTGGTCACAGGTCCTAGTCATCTGAGGAAAATGAGTACAAGGTGGAAGGATTTAGAATTTGAGAGAAAACATCCCCAACTATATGCATCAAGGGATATGAAACTAAGTGTTGTCACTGGGCTCCCTGGTATTCGAATCTCAACGCCAGGGGGTAAACAAAGATGTGCAACAGGATGGTTGTGTCGGCTAAGCTCGACCGTGACACCCGGTTCCTAAATTGAACCAAGTGAACGCATATGTGTGCCCAGGATGTTCACGACACATACACGACAACCCACAAATGGTAATTTAGAAATTACCACATCTCAATAAGTAAATAAATACCTTATTACAACTATTCAATAGTTCTTGAATTACAAAGATCTAATTATTGCAGCGGGGAAATAGTCTAAGCAGCGCGACACCACTCCACGGGAAGTTGACGATAGCACACAACCTAGTACTCCAAATGATCCTCATGGTACTCCCAAACATCACCTGAAACTATTGGTGGGGGAATTGGAAGGGTGAGCACATGTCGTACTCAGCAGATGTGGGAAGTATGACATGTGGCTTAAACAAGGATGACAATAAATGGCTATTTGTTGAAAAGTACATTCAAAAACATGTAAAAAGCATCCTACAATGTCTATGTGAGTTTAAGTCTCATCATATCCCAGGTAATCATCATAACATGTATCCAACATTCTCACTTACCATCATACCTCAACCAACGATTAATATCAATTTATATGCCAATTTATTTCCTTCATAACCAACCATGTCCAATTATCATAACCCAATCCATACCCATATCCGAACCATCCCGAATCCCATGTCCACTTTAATCATATAGGTCATCCAGGTGCTCTTAATTGGGAGCACGACACGCGACGGTGGTGGCCGGAGCATGGCACGCGACAGTGGTGGCGGCTTGGAGCTTGCCAGTGATGTTGTTTTCCCTTGGGAGTTGCTTATTTAGGTCAGAGTTTGGTCCAGAAGCTTTGATTTTTCATGAGGAGCATGAAAAATGAATCAAGTTATCGATGGAAATTGCTTCAACCTAAACTTCATCGGTGAACCGATGATTTTCAAGTGGCGGGAAGGAAAAGCTGAAGCACTGCACCAATAGTTGATGGTTTTCTAATCTTTTTCTTCGGGTGAGCTCACAAGGATGTCTAGAAGATATTAACTAATGGGAATAATCTATGACCAAGTGTGCGTGATAAATCATTGCAAAACTTAGTTACAACCATGATGGACATGTTGGTGCAAAACTGAGAAATACGATGGTGATGCTCCATGAAACGTAGAACGGCTTTCACTAGATTAAGAGGAGGTGCACGCACACCTTTTATCAATTGGCACTGAGGCTTGAAGCTACCTGGTTTGTTGACTCGACAGTGAACGGAGAGTGGTAAGGACAGTGGTAACCACAGCCGATTGGCCACCGGTATGCATTTCTCTATGATAGCAAACATACCGTTAATTCCAAAGCGATAAATCCATTTCATCGGAGACACATGAAGATATATGTGGACTCCGATGTCAAAGTGTAAGGGATGACTTTGTTTGTCCGCATTACTATTTTGTCGAGATTGAGCGATTTTAAGATTAGCTTGAATAACCTTCACTTGTTCTTCGACTTCATTGATCTCAATTGACAAGATCAATCCTGAATATTACTCTCTCATTAGATTCACACCAATTGAGTGGTGTGCAACATTTCCAACCATAGAGAGATTCATACGGTGCTATCTTAGTATGTGATTGATAACCATTGTTGTATGAGAATTCAGCAAATGGTAAATAATCATCCTAATTTCTCACATGGTGGAGGGCACAAGCTTGAAGCATGTCTTTGAGAATTTGATTCACCCGCTCGATTTGACCATTGATTTGTGGGTGGTATGCATAGCTTCAAATTAACTTGGTTTCGAGAGAGGTGTGTAGCTGCTCCTAGAAACAAGCACCAAAATTAGATATGATGGTGTAGTGAACCCTGCGTAAACATATGACGCGAGCAAGGTACAATTCTGCATAGTTTTTGACATTGTATCTTGTATGCAAAAGGATAAAATGTGCTAATTTTGCCAATCGATCAATGACCTCCTAAATTGAATCATGCTTGTGGGCGTGAGAGGTCATTCGATGATTAAATCTATACTAATGTCTTCCCACTTCCATGCCGAATTATTAAGCGGTTGAAGTATCTGTGCTTTCTTCATATGGTCGGTTTTAACCCTTCGACACGTATCATATTTGGATATGTAACTTGCAATCTCCCGTTCCCTCCATGTCCACCAAAACTTTGTCTTCAAACCTTGGTACATTTGGTTCCTGCCAGGATGAATAGAATATATGGATAAGTTGGCTTCATCCGAGATCTTCTTTCATAGTTCCATATCACGTGGTACTTGACAAGGTTCTGTACCCCGGCTAAAAAGAGGTGCGGGATCCCCATCGGGCTCTGATGGAGTATGGTGTGAGGACCGTGTTCAACTACTAGCTCAGACGAAACCGCCGTTAGGGCCCCAACAACCGAGGTCAACGACAAGCAGGCTGACCCCCAACCAACGAGCACTCTCCGGGTGAGGCCACTGACTCCATTGACACTCTGATTCCGCGTCCTATTTGACGTAATGATGTGTGCACTATGATATGGCCACGACTTTTGTGGCTATGTCTCACCCCCAAGCACGCCAGTGGATACATTTAGGCCTTAGGAACTCTTGTAACACCTGTCCATTTATGAAGAGGTCAAGGAGTTCATAAGGCGATTAAACAGGACAAGCGCTGAGCAACCTATAAAAGGACCCCAAGGCCACCGTATATGACTTACACTGACACGACTCAGCACATAGGCATCGAACCTTCACACCCCCTATAACTCCATTCCCCTCTCTCGATCAACAACGAGTAGGATAACAACACTGGATGTAGGGCATCTTGGCTGAACTAGTAAAAATCCATGTTTCTGTGTAGTTAGTCCACCTCATAGATAACACATGGTGAAAATGATACTCATTAGTAGTATGAACACCGATGGTTGGAACGCCATATAGAGGGACTGTTGTGCATTCCACATCGCTTATTCAAAGGCTTCATCAAGCTCAGTCTTCGTGCCTAACTAGAAGGTCCATTTCGGAAACATTGAATTCACCGCCACTGGTGGTGGTGAGCTTGGAGCTGGCTCCACCTTCCCCCAAGACCAGGCTATCCGTCTTGGAGACTAGACTTTCTTGCCAGTATCTTTGGCACCCTCAGGGTCACTGATGGCAGATATATTGCCCAGCCTCCGAAAGGCCTGGCGTCTCATGATGCCTCCACGGGAACTGTCGGCTGCATCTTAGCACCATCCTTTGTAGGTATGGTCTACTACGCATCACCATCCCTTCACCACATCTTGAAGGACAACATCAGCTTTAGCTCGTGCTCTAAGGATGGCGCTGACGGGACCGAACATCCCTCTCGCAAGTGCCATGCCATCGAAGCTGGTGACAACACCAAGATCAATGCATCGGCCAACTCGTTGCTGTAACCCATCCCTGAGCTGCAGGAGGCATGGTGCCACGAGTTGGCCGACCAACTCGAGGCATGACACATCACCCTCGAGGCTGAACAAGATCAGTTGGAAGCTGATGTAGCTGCATTATTGGATGGGCAAGTTGTCGTGCACGCCAAGTCCAGGGCGACATCATCAATGTCATCCACAGTCCCCCACACTTCGAGCGGGCAAGCCATAACATGGCTACTACGGTAGCAATCTCGTGCAGCATGCCCAAGCCTGTTGATCATGAAGCTCGATGCATCTACTGAACCCCAGGGCCATGCTTGATAGGGCCACTGTTCAACAGGTAGAGAGCTCCCTTGCTTAGCAGCAAGGGTCATCGACTCCTGGTGGGATCAAAGGGAACATCAAGAGGGCATGAGCTCGGCAAGGACCCATCTCCCAAGCCAGATGCTCAGAACCAAGACGGTTGGATTGTCGACACCCTTATGCAACTCGGTCCATGAGCATGTGGGATCATCCAACCTCCATCCAACTCTCAAGGCTCAACACAGAGCTCAAGGAGATATCATGGACTCGCAACTCAAGCCCCAACCGCGTCGACCCCATCGCCGCGACACCTATAATGACGAAGAGGATCAGAGCCTCATGGGACCCGACGGTATATGACCACTACGCGGCTACGGACTGAAGCTACTCTCCAATCGAGAAGGGGCCTGCCACCAATGCCACAACCATGCGGGGTCAACAAATTTAATCAGCCCAAGACCTAACCGAGGCCGTACGGATGATTCCTCCCAAGCTTGAGTCCAGGGAGAGGTGGGTAGTTCGGGGCATTTATAACGAACGTTGAGCGTGGGAACTTCGACAGGGGGATGAACCCGCGATGTGACCTGTTGCAGGACAATCCTGACATCCGTCACATCCATCATCAAAAGGGTGGTCTTCACCCTAAAGACAGTGCCTTGGAGACCATGAAGAAGCCAATATCGAAGCTTCTGACAGAATATATACTTAGAACAAACACTGTAACCGGCCCTACTATGAGGAATGTCAGATAGATTGGGCCGCCTCGCCCCCATATAAAAGGAACCCCAAGGCCTTCAATAGGGGGGGGATTCACTATGTATTCACAGTTACTATACACATTTACTTTCCACATTACCTTACACATTTACTTGCACACTTCTCTCTTTGACACACTTGTGTTCGTGTTTTACTTTCTTACGCACATGCATGTTTACGTTTATGCATTACTTTCATAGTTGTCCTTACTCTCTTAGAGTTCATATACTCGGGTCAAGCCTGCTTGTAATCTGTTCTCTCGCCTTTTGAGCCAACGGAGATCATGGAAAACTCCCTCTGGATGTGGAGCCTTTTTTGCCTGAACCAGTATAAATCTCTTAATCTTTGCAGCTAGTGATACAGAGACAAACACGATTTAATACAAATGTACTTGTCAGTTTCCAAAATTCTGACACGAAATCATCACAACATTCCTCTCCAAAACCAACTATGAGTCCATGGTGCACAAGCTTGACCCTTGAGGTCTACGTCGATGACATCATGATGAAGTCCAGAAAGGAATTGAGCCCCCTCATCGACGTCGAGGAAACCTTCACCAATCTTTGATGCAACAACGTCAAGTTGAACCTATGTTGACGTTTCTTACGTCACAGATAAAAATCCGCAAGCACACAAAAACTATGATGTAGCATTTCCTCTTAAAAGAGTATTCTAAGGGTGTCATTTATATTTTCCCAAAGGAAGGCTAGGTGGAAGCAAAGCAATCATCAAATGGCATAATCATACATACTACTTCTACCACATATATGGAATCCACAATCAAACAAGAAATGCTTCATCCAAAAATATGATAACATCTTTATTAAGAGCAAAGTCACAAATACACATAGGAATATGAGAGCCATACCTTTCCCAATTAGGAATTGGGAAGAGACTCCTTCTGCTCCTTTCCTACTTGGACTATGTACTATAGGCTCTCCTCTCTATAGCCTAAAGTTCTCTAAATCTATGGAGAATAATGGATACAATGGAATGAATACTCAAGTGGTGTGTGTTGAAGTGAGGGTGAGGAGTCCTATTTATAGCTTGGAGAAGGGTCGATTCCCACCACCAAAAGCGCGGGAATCAGTCATCACTGACTTCTTCAAGTCGGGAGGAGCCAACACGTGTCATTTGACCGCATTTGGCGCCAAGATCTAGCCGACCGACTAGGGACGTCTGCCGACCTCATCAGGACTCTGTTGGTGCTGTGCTTTCTGCAGGTCCATGACAGGTGGGTCTGCCTTACTGATATTGGGTGTACACCGTTGGATGGCCTCAGATATTTATGTTTGTTGGCCATTTCATCCATGTGGTGCCACATGTCGACGCTTGATAGGCTGGGATTGTATTTTATATGATCACTCCTCCTCTATTACCTCAATTCCTGGATAAAATATCTGCATACACAAATTCTCCAAGGACAAGTGGAAATAGGTTAAATAGAAAGATGATGTGTGCAAGAAATGACAATTCCTTCACATAATTGAGTTATACTGATGGGTGAAATTGGTATATAACAACCATCAACAAACTCCCCCAAGCTTATCATTTGCTTGTTCTGAGCTAAGTAAAGACTTTAGGTTGATGATTAGGAGTTGCTACAATGCTCTACTTTTCAGAAGTACCATGCGCGCGAATAATTCATCACTGACTTCTCACTGCAAGGATTTCGGTTCATCGCAACAAAAAAATTCATCGCAATAGGTTGTTTTTCGTCGCAATTTGCTGTTGAAACAAAAAAGAGCATGGCGATAGTTTTTACGAATCGTCGTAATAATTCCTGTGGCAATAGGTTATTGCGATGCCTTGATATCCGTGGCGAATAGTATGGTATTGCAATGATTTCACATCGGTGGCAAATAGGACGCTATTGCAATGATTTCATGTATTGCGACGATTTAACATATTGCAACGAATAGTACGTACGGTATTGCAACAAGTTCACGATCGTGGCAAATAGTACTATATTGCAACGATTTCATATTCGTGGCAAATAGTATGTTGTTACAATGATTTAGCGCATTGCGACGATTTAACGTATTGCAACAAATAGCATGGTTTTGCAACAATTTCACATTTGTGGTAATTGTATGTGGTTGCAATGATTTCACAGCCGTGACAATAGTACGATATTGCAACGATATCACATTCGTGGCAAATAGTATGTTATTGCAACGATTTAGCGTATTACGATGATTTAACGTATTGCAACGAATAGCATGGTATTGCAATGATTTCACATTCGTGGTAATAGTACGTGATTGCAACGATTTCACATTCGTGGTAATAGTACGTGATTGCAACAATTTCCACATTCGTGACAAATACTACAGTATTGCAACGATTTTTACAGCCGTGGCAAATAGTACCATATTGCAACGATTTATGGTCTTGCGACGATTTACCATATTGCAATGAATATCACGGTATTGCAATGATTTCACATTCGTGGCAAATAGTATGGTACAGCAACGATGTCACAGCCGTGGTGATAAGAGGATGAGTCCCAATCTTCCGAAAGGTAATGGATAAGTTAATTGATGGAGAGATCTTGATGTTGATGATCCGAGGCTCTCGAGTAGAACACAAACAACCCCTGCAATCACTACACCACCGCTCTATTGGTTATCAACCGTGCTTCACACGATTGACCTCGCCAAGAAGGCTAATCCCTGCAAGTGCAACCGAGAACACAAGCAAGAACGTAGAAGACACAATCTGAAATTGCGATGTTGGGGTTTCACAAACCATAGAACGACGATATTATTGATCTAAGCAAAACCCAATTATTCATGGCGGCTACTATTGAGAATATATAGGTGGGAGGACGTCCAAGGGGGTGTTGGGGTCGTGACCTAACCCTAAGATACCAAAATAATGGACTTAGACTTGATACAAGGCCGAATGGCCCAATACAGTGGCGCAACATCCTGACAGATTCTGAACTCGATTTAGTTTCAACGATTCCCTTCGACTCCGAAAGGATTTTGACATGGGACTAGCGCCATTGGAAAGTTTATCCTATCCCCTTTCTGTGCATATGTAGAACATCCAAAACGGGATTCGTATGCGTCCTGGGCGTCCATTTTAGTGCGTACTGCTCTTGGACTCCGAGTTGGACACGATTTTGAGTTGGGGTCAGTTTCCATCTTCTTTGAACGTATCCTCTGGTCCTCCACGCCCCTAAACCTTCCTCCAATTACTCCTTGAATCACTCCATATATCCTAATCACTATTAAATTATTAGGTAGCAATCTATTCTAAAAAATATATAAGGAAACATATAAAACAAGCTCACCTCTGAAATTAATTGTTGTGTGCGAATTCTATTGATTGCATCTTGTATGTTTAATGGGTTGTTGAAGTGTGATTCCGGCAATTCTCCCGATACCACCGTTGGTAGCCCGCGGAGTTTATAGTTCGGTTGTGGGCGCGCAGAGATTCAGAACACGATGGCAAGTTGACACGAGGATTTACATGGTTCGGGCCGCTTGAGCGTAATATCCTACTCCACGGGTGTGTGTTGTTGTTGTATTGAGCATCTGAGCGCTTGTATGTCAGAGCATAGTGTGGAAGTCTCTCGTTGTGTATCGCTCGGTCAGTCCTTTTATAGTACAAGGACTGACTGTTACATCGTCAGCCTGGCCCAACATGTGGCCCTGGCAGTTACTGATGCTTAATACATAATTAATGTATTTAATTACCCTTAATAGTGTGGTAACGAGGCTTGACAGTGGCGTTACTGGTATTAAGGGCCCTCCGATCATGTGCCATTAAGATAACATTAATGGCACTTAATCGGTTCTTGAGGTTTTTAATGTTCCTTGAAGGTCCGAGCAGTTGGAAGTCCACCACCCTGCCTGTTGAGGTTGAAGGTCCGGCGGTTGGACTCGTGGCAGCTCCGGAGCTTGTCGTCTTGGACGAGTAGGTTTGGTGCTGTTGTACACGTGTCGGTACTAGAGATTCCCTCTGTCGGGGGTTAGGTCCGGGGGTGCCACACAAGTATTTAGCCCGAAGATTTCCCATGTAAGGAATGTAGCTCCGATTTTATGATACATGTGGCGGCACCAGGACTAACCATAGAAGGGAGGCAGGTCCGGTTCCGTATGACACGTGGGGCCTTCAGAGGTCTTCAACTCAGGTATGTGGAGTTCCATAGCATTCTTTGCAGTCCCAAAGGGTATCCGGTACACAGGGTACCGACAGGAGTGTTGTGTATATCCATAGGAGTGATGTCCTCATCATCCTCCCCTTCTTGAATTGGAGTCGTCCTTGACTCAAGTTCATCTTCTCTCATGTGTGGGTCCATATGTGCAACGCCATCAAATCCTCTTGTATGCATCAAAGGAGGAGGCCAAGGTGGTGGACGAAATAGTGCATCATCTCCATGTTCTTCATCAAATACGCATGCACATTCACTCGAGCCAGGATTCCAAACAAATAAACATCGTGTCGTGCTTGTATGTGCATTGACAATGTGCTTGATCTCATCATTCTCCCCTTCTTTATGACAAACCGTCCTCGACTTGCTCGTATGTCCAGCAAAGAGGCTTGCTTTGGAGGTAGAATGAGCGCTGTCCATATTGAACAACCGAAACGAACAATGCTCCTCTATTACATATTGTCCTTGCTACAAAAAAATAATAGAAAAATTGGATAAATAATTATTAGTGTTAGTGCATCCATTCATTTCACCATGTTGTTGCAGCACAAAATGGGATTTCTCATTTGAGCATATGTAAACTTTATGCACCATAAATTCACCACTATCTTCATAGTTTCCTATAGCATGAAAAATATTTCTACTTAAGAAAGGCAACTCAGATTGGGAAAATATTCTCCTCTCTGTGATACCTAGATCACAAAGAGTATCAAATTCAATATATTCCAAGATATTTAGATAAGACAACAATTTCAGTTCATCATTTTCACAAGTAATGGGAATCAAATGCTTAATTTCAGAACATGTGGGTGATAACATATCAAGCTCATTCACTTGTTCTAGCATAGGTATAACAAAATTATCAACACCGAACTTCTCTTTATCACAAAGACTAGTAGGAAAATTAACTTGTGACAAAGGTAAATCTATAAAAGCTTTCATAAGTTGGTGCTCTACAACAGCGTGATTGGTCGAAAAATTCAGCACATCTTAAAATGTCATACCTTGGTTAACTGTAGAGCATTGTCCATTAACATTACTCTCATTTTCAGCAAGAAATTGAAATGCATTATGAGTTGATTCATCAAAAAATTAAGAAGACTTGTTCAACACATCATTCTTATTTGCATCTATATTTATTTTTTCATGTTCCTGGAAAAGGTTAGTCATAGGACGAGGTACAACAAGAAAATTCTTCTCAAGTTCATGTATTTCATCTTTGCAATTAGATACATTAGCAAAAGTTTCTCACATAAGAATTTTCATATCTTTCCATGTTTGAGGTTTTTCTGAATCGCTCAAGTTGTCCCACCAAGTTAATGCACAATCAACTAACACACTAGCAATATTTCTAATCTTTCTCCTCTCACACATATGCCATTGTCCAAAAATTTTATCCGACTCTATTTCCTAAGCAATATATTCATCGCAACCAAAACCATCATAAGAAGGAAGAGATGGGAGAATTTAATTACTTCTTGTGGAAGGGGTTGTAAAGATGGCCTCAATGTCATGTGAAACCTTAGTTGATTTTTGATTCTTAGCGAGCAACTCCATCGCCGTCTTCATCATGTCAATCATCTCAGCATATAATGCATGATTCTTGCTTTTACCTGACATTGTTAGTAGGAAACAGAAGACAACAAAAAAATATGTTATCCCTAGCAACTACAAAGGATAATGGCAATGTGGAAGTGGAATCACACACTCTCAAGCATCTTACCACGCTCTTACAAGTGTTCTTACCGACACTACAGATGGCAAACGGTGGCCGGTATGAAGAAACCAATGAAGCGTGGGATGATTGCAAAGGTGTATCGATTCTGCTCAAGAGTAAGGTGTAGCTTGGATGGAACTTATATGTAGTAAGGATTAGCAACAATGAAAATCAGATAGTAAAGTTGAATAAGTGTCCAAAGTACTTGTCAAAGTTGCTGGCCTAAATGTGTCCCTAGTAGTTCAAGTTAGAAAGACATGAGACAAAACTAGATGACACAAAGAATGCAAACACTTCTGTTTTTTTGTTTTTTTTTTTCTGCTTTTTTTGTGCGGCTTTTGTATCTTGTTTTGCACTAGCCTTTTTCTTTTTTATTTTTTTTTTCAGAAAGTGCTGCAATAGTAGAACCCAATGAAAAACAATCCAAGATATCTCGTGGGTCTATCACAGATTTTCTGCTCGATCGTCCAAGGACAAATAGGCATACTTAGAGGCTCCAAATAGAAAAACTTACAACAGAAAGATTGTAGATATATATCTCCTCTTTAATTTCAATATATGAAAAAACTATTTTGGACAAGAACAATAGGAGATATTGCTCCCGAAACACAGACTGTTCAGAAATTCCAGGTCGAGAACAGATTCAGATCTAATGCACTTTTGACCACGATAACTCGGTTTTTTGGAAAACCTATGAATACAAAAGTTGTAGATAAATTCTTATGCTTTCCATAAAGTACAAGAACTCCAAATTCCAAGTTCGTATGTGTGAGATATGATCAAAATACCCAACTGGACAGAGATGAATCTAATCTAGACGTGATGACGCGATTCAAAAAGATGAATCAACACAATGCAAAACTCAAACTAATACCAAAAACACTTTCTAAACCAGCAATATGACTCAACAACAGACACAAACTCAACAAAACCAAACTGAAAACAAAAGTTGCAAAGGCTCAATGGTGGTTTGGATAAAGTAATGAACATATCTACTAAACTTCAAGTTTTTTGTGTCTTTTTTGTGGACTCTAGGTATGAATAACAAAACTAATGTAATAGATAGATGAATTACCTAACGGGCAACCTTGCTTTGATACCAATTGATAAGAGAATGAGTCCCGATCTTCCGAAAGATAATGGATAAGTCAATTAATGGAGAGATCTCGACGTTGATGATCCGAGGCTCTCGAGTAGAACACGAACAGCCCCTGCAATCACTACACCACCGCTCTGTTAGTTATCAACCGTTCTTCACATGATTGACCTCACCAAGAAGGCTAATCCCTGCAAGTGCAACCGAGAACACAAGCAAGAACGTAGAAGACACGATCTGAAATCGCGAAGTTGGGGTTTCACAAACCGTAGAACGGCGATATTATTGATCTAAGCAAAACCTAATTATTCATGTAGGATACTATGGAGTATATATAGGTGGGAGGACGTCCAAGGGGTGTTGGGGTCGTGACCTAACCCTAAGATACCAAAATAATGGACTTAGACTTGATACAAGGTCCAATGACCCAATACAGTGGCGCAGCACCCTGACAGATTCTGAACTCGATTTTGTTCCAACGATTCCCGTCGAATCCGAAGGAAGTTTGACATGGGGCGAGCGTCATTGGAAAGTGTATCCTCTCCCCTTTCCGTGCATATGTAGAACGTCCAAAACGGAATTCGTATGCGTCCTGGGCATCCATTTTAGTGCGTACTGCTCCTGGACTCCGAGTTGGACACGATTTTGAGTTGGGGTCGGTTTCCATCTTCTTTGAACGTATCCTCTGGTCCTCCACGCCCCTAAACCTTCCTCCAATTACTCCTTAAATTAATCCATGTATCCTAATCACTGTTAAATTATTAGGTAGCAATCTATTCTCAAAAATATATAAGGAAACATATAAGAACAAGCTCACCTCTGAAATTAATTGTTGTGTGCGAATTCTATTGATTGCATCTTGTATGTTCAATGGAGTGTTGTGTATATCCATAGGAGTGATGTCCTCATCACGTGGCAAATAGTATGGTACTGCGACAGTTTAACATCCGTGACAAGTAGTATGTTATTGCAACGAGTCCACAAACGTGGTGAATAGTACCGTATTGCAACAATTTCAGATCCGTGGGAACTAGTACGTTACTGCAACGATTTTGTCCATGACGAATAGTTTGGTATTGCAACAATTTCTTATTTGTGGCAATAGGTTAGTAATGCAACGTTTCCTACTCTATGACAATTGGTTTCTAATGCAATGTTTCCTGATCTGTGACAATAGGTTCGTAATGCAGCGTTTTCTGATTTGTGGTAGTACCGTTGTAATGCAACATTTAATGATTTGTGGTGATAGAGGTGTCATGCAACATTTTCTCATCTATGGTAATAGTGTTTTAATGCAACGTTTTTTGAGTCGTTGCTAAATGTTTATACTGCAACATTTTGTAATTCCTGGCAATAGCTTCCTATTGCAACAATTTATCATTCGTGACAAGAAATCCGTAATGCCACATTTTATAATTAGCGGCAGTAGAACCTGAATGCACCAGGTTTGAAAATTAGTGGCAACAGAATCACAAGTTTAACAATAAACATCCATCAATTGATATTGCAACACGTATAACAACACTCAAGAATTACTAAAGCGACGTTCTTGCATGCTAAGAGTTTTCCTAAGATGACGGGACTAATTTTTGGAGCAGGTGGCTTTTTGCAGTTCCTTTGGTGGACCTTTTGTGGAGTGGTCTCCATCACCATTTTGTGCATTTCAGCCATTGAGGCTTACATGTCCTGCATTTCTTTAGCTGTCTGTTCACGATCAGCTGCTATCTGACCTTGTAAGTTTTGGACTTGAATGTTTAACTCTTCATTCTTCTGGTTTATGCAGTCCATCTGGGTGGTTAAGCTATCATTTCTTCCTTCCAACTCCTGCACTTGGTGATTGAGGCCTGTATTTCTATCTTCTAAGTTTCGAACTTGGTTGTTGAGGTGTCCAGACATCTCGATACGCATACATTAACGTTCAGGACCAGTTGGGTTAGCCATATAACCACGGCCCCGAATCTGTGATCCTGCACAACCAATTGAGGATCTATAACAACAATAGAAAATGTGGTTTCTCTCCTCATTTGGAATTGGGCCTCCTTGCTCAGCTTCCATGTCGTCCACTTGGGCACGTGCCTAGATCTATATATGAAAAGAAAAGTCACAGGTAATTTGTAAATATTTATTTAATTGGGGATTGTTTGAAGTGTTACTCACATGTACAGCTTCTGCCAGCTTGTTTGCCCAGTTACCGTTCTTCAACAAATTGCTTGCCTCCCACAGTTGTATGTCATCGGGTTCTTCTCCAGTCTCTGGGTCTAACTACATAAAATACAAGTAAATTTCAACATGTCGGTATACATATTGTTTGTAGCGCAAAGTAAAAGCGTGATTTATTTTTCTTACCTTCTCGTAACTAAGTTGGGCGTAGGATTTGGAGCCAAGCAAGTGACTCGCCTTTTGTCTTCTTCGATTTTGAGAATTGGTCCTGCTTATTGACAGCAATAATTTTAAGAATTAATTCCATGAATGAAAGTAAATCAAATATTTTTGTATGATGCGAAGCTATTAAAAAGTTAGCTGACCTTGAATCGCTGTGACCCAAGATATTCTATTAGGTGCAACCACTTGGGCGCCATTACGTCAGCAGGCTTGTTTCGTATACGTTCTTCATCGGTAGAATAACTCTTATAGGTGGCATGCAAAAACTAGTGCCACCCCTTGTAGCGCTCACCAGCAATTTTCAAAACTTTTCATGTGCTCTGCGGTGTGTCCTTCGTGTCCCAGGAATCCTGTACATTGTATAACAAGGTGCTATAAACGTACACGATGGAGATTGCAAGAAAAAAAATACTTGTGTGGGAGTGTGACAACACTAACCAGAATGTCTCGTACTATATCTCTCTTGTTACTATGGCCAACCTCTGCCCACTTCTGTGCACCGCTGAGGGATGCATGTCTTTTTGTAAACATAACCACATCATCGACAAAGTGTCGCTGCTTAATACCAACCGCAGCACCCAACCTAGCAGAGAACTGAATTGGTAGCTTCACATGCTCCGTTCTACTAACTTGGGATGCATAGCGTATTCTGGCAACCTTAAGTCCTTTAGCCACACTTCTTCCTAGCTTCCTTCCTTCTGTTACATTGATTCAAACTGTAAATGATTAAAGAAAATTACCGCCCGAACAAGTTTAGTATCATGTACAAATGTGTGAAAAGAAGAAAAGGCTGATGTTCATACCATCTTCTAGACGAGTGCAGCAAATATGAGTGTGGGACGACCGCGTTGTCCCAACACCATTTTTTTTGTAGTACTCCCTCCTGGTTTATATTAATTGTTGTATCAGATCAAAAAATGAATTAAAAATGAACTAGTTAGGAATGTCTGAACGAAGTGAGGGTTCAGTCTTGCCGAAACTCTCGAGGAGGATTGGTGGCAGGGCGAGTAATGGCCAGGGATTTGCGGGCGGCAGGGTAATCACGGCACGCGGAGGATGGGACGTGGCGATGGGCGAGTGAGACGCTTCGGGGAGGACACTGAAGTGACCAGCAGCAGGGCGTGGGCACCGGTGCTGGCCAGAGTGGTCGGCGGCGAGAGAGCACATCGTGGAGGCATAAAAAAATCACGCCATCACACAGGCTGATGAACTGTTAACTATAAAGACTAAGTACTAAGAAAGTAGTATCGCAAGGCATGCTAAAACAATTAGTAGAGCCTAGGAAAGAATGCAAATTACCATGATACACCCATTATCAATACATCTAAAGGACAGAACATAGTCTTTCAAAATGCTCCAAATTTAATGCCAAAGGAGTAAAAAACTAACACGCTCTACAAAAACAAATGGCACGGTAGAGAGGCAGGTAGTACTGTGATGTGACATGGGTAGTTGGAAGCTACCGATAGAATTGGAGTGGGACATTTTTTAAGCTCCAAAAGTAAAGTTACGCTGGGGCGGAAGCAGTGTTTCTGGTTTGTATATATATACCTGCTGTTGGTTCATGTATCGTAGTACCAGGGAGTGAAGAACCTCGGGGTTCCTGAACATCATGTGCTACAATATTCTTTGCGTACCATGCAAAGGATTTAATGTTGTCTAATTATTTTTAATTTTGATAGTAAACACATTTATAGTTATATCAGGTGCTTATTAGCCACCATGAATGCTTGTAGACGACATCACAGTTTGATGTCTTGTTCCTAATGTAAAGAGCATTGTAAGTAGTAATTCCAAATAACAGTGATAACGTCAGATTACATGATCGGCCTAGACTTTGGATCGGACAGTGTGGTTTCTATAAACTGCAGTGTTTGTCACGAACGGAGGAATTAGAAATGAAAGAACAGAAAAAAACGTACGATCCAAGAAAGCCATAAGAAAGAAAAAAGTGTAAAAACCTTGGAAATAAAAAATCTTAGGAATACAAATTTGTAAAACAGGAATGAGAGTACAACATTTGGAGTGGTTGATCAGATAACCTGTGCGTTATTTACTTCTAAATGCAGAAATTACATACTACTACCTCTGGTTTTTAGTATTTGTCCTTCCCATCTAGGAATTGAACTAGAAATACACTACCGTAATAAGCTGTCGGAGCGACATTTATTTCGGGACAGATGTAGTGTATATATATATATACATATACATATATATATATATATATATATATATATATAAATTCGTGAAACATAAGACCACATTTCTTCTTTGTTAATTTATTTAATCTTCGTATATTAGGATGGATCGTGTAGAACCAAGCCTATATAGCTCTATAAAAAGTTGACATGTATCGTGTAGTTTACCTAGCACAGAACTGGAATCCAGGATGCAATGTCGCATGGAGGTGTCAGCGACAAAGAGGTTCGGTAGAGCCTGACAAACTTGGTCGCCCGACGTTGTACCCAGGAGTCAACACCACCAAGAGCTTTGATGCGTCACTGTGAGATCCATGGGGGGGAAATTATAAAAACCGTGGGAAATGAAAACACGGGAATTTCTTAGGAATACAAGTATGGAACATAGGACAGAGAGACAACACATTTGGAGTACTGCGAGATCACCGGAAGGGCAGGGCAGTAGTGTGTCGGGAACGGAGGCCGGTGTTTCCATTTATACTCATTGTGGCTGAAATAGGGTTACAATAATAGGCGGGACTGAAATTTGAGGCGCAGGTAGTGAAAATTGAATTGTCAAAATCTCAAATGTGGCGCGCCAAGAAGAACGAAAAAATTTCGTGGGAGTGGAGAATTTGACGCAAGTCGTGCCCTTGTGAACGCATGCAATCGTGATTAATTACATGTCATGTCATGTCGATTCCTACACATGGTGCATGTAGCTAGAGGGGTAGACTTCTTAGGACAACTTGCTTGCTTCTTAATTCGTCTTTGTTGCCGTGCATGGAGATCAAAATCTAAAAGCAGTCATCTGCTAGCTAGTGGGACCTTCCAAAAAAATACGAACAAAAATATGAATCGCCAAATGTATATGTGCTAATGCAAACGATATGCAAATATAGAATACCCAAGTCCACGAAAGGGCAATGGCAAACAATCAGCATTATGTAACATTAATCACTATGAAATGACAACATGTAGTATATACTTCTACTAAAAATACATTTTCCCATGCGCCGACTACAAATGAAAAAATTGAGTGAAAGAACACAAAAGAGGAGAAACACAGCCTCAACCACGATCTCAATGGAGTTTCAACCAAGAGTCGTCGATTGTCGCAACACAACGAATTCTTGGCTAGACGTTGAACAACAGTTATCTTACACCTTTTTCAGAACGGACTTGTTTTTCAATACTGCATAGGACGCATTGTTCATGAACAGAAAATACATTTTTCATTAACATTAAAACAACACATATATTACAAACAAGAACTACGAAAGCACATAGAAAACAAGAAAAAGAAAAACTACAAATATTACTCTACTCGGAGTCGGAGGAGATCTCCTCCACCTCCTTCTCCACAGCCGCCGCCTCCTCCTCCGCCGCTGCTGCCGCCTCCTTCAGCAATTGACTCTGAAGCTTCCGGGCGACGGTCTACAGAAGATGCTGGCGGCCCTCCACCCCAGCCACCTCCTCGATCATCTTGTAGAGGACGTTGAGACGACCGGCCACAAACCCTAACCCAAAGCAGTAGTGGCCGGTGGTGTCCATGCTAGTGCAGACAGGAAGTTTCCCAAGACCTAGACGGTCACACGAGCGAGATGTATCGGAAAATACATCCCGCGCCAATTTGTCGAGCTTTTTTGCGCGCTCGGATTGGCGGAAAGGTGCTCGGTGGCCTCCTTTAGGAGCCCATCGAGTTCATCGAAGCGGTGTTCGACGAGGCGGACAGTCTCCTGAACCCAAATGGGATGAGGAGGTGCGGGCGCCGCGGGCGGAGAAGGGGACGGAGGAGGTGCGGGCACCGCCCCCAGTTCCACCGACATTGGCTGCGACGGAAACAGGAAAGAAGGAGGTTCAAAGGACGTCGACGGCCTGGAGCACTTTGGTGCGGGGCTACCCATTTGTGCGGTGACGGAGGTGCGGAGAAATAGCAAGAGGTGGTAGGCGATGGTGCGGCGATGAAGAAAGAGAAGTTTGGAGGCTACGATCGATGGAGTTGGAGTGGTGCGGTGGAGACACAAGAGGACGGGTGTGCCTTTATAGTGGGTCCTCGTCTAAGCGGACTGCTGTGCAATCTGGACGCCTGTGCAAGCGTGCAATCCATAAATCTCAGTCATTGGACGGACATCCAAGGGGTGGCTGACATTTTACACATAAATCCTTCCACCTGTCTGTGTAAAGGGAATGATCTATGTGTAAAATGTCAGCCACCCTTGGATGTTCGTCCAATGGTTGAGATTCGTGGATCGCACGCTTGCAAATGAATTCAGATTGCATAGCAGTCATTGCCGTCTAAGCACGCGAGTGGAGATGATCGGACGCTTTGAAAACTGCTCTTTCGAATTAATCCAAACCGTGGTTGGCTTCCTCTAAGTTGTCGCAATGGCTCGACGCATCCCATCTCTGCTTCACAGGCAAGTCTTTAATTTGACACGCAAAGGGTCCAAGGTATGCAGTGGCCCACATGGCATACTTCGTAGGTCCATCCGGCGGTGTTTTAGTTTTTCAATTCCAGTTTTTAAGTTTTACACGCAAAAGGGCCCACCGGCCCAAGATATATGCAATGTTCCAGTTTTTTTCAATTTGTCAAGCAATAGACCTCGATGATGTTTCATGCCATTACGTGTTTTCTCTTTTTTGAAAGATCGTCATATATATATATATATATATATATATATATATATATATATATATATATATATATATATATATATATGTATGTATGTATGTATAGTTTTGCTCGTTGATCATATGTTTGGGGCGTAGGGTAGCATGCATGGACAACTATAACATGCATGTGAGAGAGACGTCGATGATCATATATGATGATGTTATGCGTGTTTTTTCTGTTTTTTTTTTGAAAGATCGTCATATATATATATATATATATATATATATATATATATATATATATATATATATATATATATATATATATACTCCTCGTCTCCATGAACTTGTCGCTTTGTAGTTCATTTTTTAACTACAAAGCCGCATCAGAAGAGCTTGTTTATTGGCTCATGGACAAGGAAAATTCTTTGTACATAGTACAAAAAGTATAAGTTGGTTGGCATTGCCGTTCGTACGCGAAGGACGCGGCCAGGTAGTTGCTCTTGCAGATGTATGCTAATTACGGGAGTGTTTGGGCGGGAGATGTGGTTAGTCCACGATGCACCCTAAACCCAGTGTTGAGGCCGTGTATTTGTCATTTTTGCGTACACTCTAGTGACATGTGACAAAGTGCTCTGTCATCAATTGTGTTTGGTTGGACGTCGAAGTTGGACTGGAGATATAGGATCATCCATTTCTTTATGTTGTGGATCATCCAAATTAACGTTTGGTTGGATGGACTGGACGATCCAATTTTTTGTTTGGTAGCTTGGATGAAACTATATTGGATTACTACATCTAAGTTTGGAGGCTAAAATCGATCGAGAAGTGCAGTGGAGAAGAAGAGGACGGTGTGCCTTTATAGCGAGTCGTTGTCTAAGCGCGTGAGTGGAGATGATCGGACGCTTCAAAAATTGTGCTTTCGAATCGATGGTCAGAGTTGCTCCAAACCGTGGTTCGCCTCCTCTCGGTTATCGTAATGGCTCAACACGTCCCATCGGCCAGTTTTTTAATTTGACTCACAAAGGGCCCAAGATATGCAATGGCCCACCTGGCATACTTTGTAGGTCCGTCGCGGTGTTCGTAACATTTCGTGCGAATAATTTCAACAAGGTGCAGAGATTGACGTGAATGCACGTGGCAATCGACCGAGAGTCCATATCTTTTTTTTTGAAGGATCCAACTGTTGCCGACCGAGAGTCTGTATCGAAGTGATGATAATTGTTGTGATCATAGATGATGGTGGACATGAATGTATTGCATGTGAAAGAGACTCGCGATGAAGCATGTTTGGTCACGTGTTGAGGATTTTTGTGCCCCCTTGTTGATGAACATGTTAATTTGATGACGTTGAGGATCGGATGTGGCGTATGTATTTTCACAAGTGTGTTCATTTGTTCTTAAAATCAGAACATGTAGCGGCTAGCGCCTACGCCTGTCGTTTCTTCAAAAGACGAGTACATCGATACATAATGGCAGCATGCGATCGATTAATTTGATGAACCATGTATGGTAGTAAACATTCTATCCTCGTACAGTCGAGGGAACATCCTTGTGTCAAATTTGTTATCTCTATTGATGACAGAATAGTATTCTTCATTAGTGTGGTAGATAAACTGCCATATAGGTTGAGAGCATACACATGCATGGTAGAGAATATGATAAATATAGAAATATATATATATATATGGTAGGAAATATTCTATTCTTGGAATACATGTTTGGGACGTAGCATGCATATGTACGTCTAACATCCATGTGAAAGACCTCGATCATGTTTGCTGACGTTACGCGTTCTCTTTTTTGTTGAGAGATCTTCATGTTTGAGGCTCGTTGATCATGTTTGGGGCGTAGCATGCATGGACAACTAACATGCATGTGAAAGACCACGGTGCATGTGAAATAAAATGCATGTTTTTAAAAGCAAGATATAGTGTTTCCTCGAGAAAAAATAATTTTATGAGAGATTGGGCGCACAAGCAGAAAAGCTAGAACTTGAGCGATGCACCTGCGAATTCCATGCTGGGATGATCGACGGCAGCCGATCCCCAATCTCGGTGGTTAGATCAGTAGTCGCCAGAGAGCAGCTTGCGGCCGACCTCAAAGGAGATGAAGGCGTCGATGCACGCATAGCTGATCTGCTCGTTGGAGAGATTGTGCGCATCCCAGTTGCTCGTCCTCACCCAGTAAGGCTTCTCCATGTCGGCGCCCATCACGGCGCTTGCGATGTCCTTCTGCCCCGTGCGGTGGAGGCTCGGGCGATCCATCTCCTCTGCTACGAGCTCGGCCAGGTCCACCGTTTTGGCCACCTTTAGCTGCCAGTCCTTCCAAAGTCTATTGGCATCACTCTCCACGCCCACGACGACGAAGCGGTAGCCGGAATCGCCGAGGAAATCTTCAAGCTCGTCGGGGAAGTAGTAAGCGCAGATGACCTAGAAGATGAGGCAGCGGCGGCCGATGAAGAGCTGCAAAACAGCAACGAGGTTCTGGTCGGCGGAGTAGCTGGGGCGCCACTCGATGTCGAGCCCAACTACAAGCTTGTGAAGGCGCTGACGGTGGACGAAGAGGACCACACCGAGCCAGTTCTCCACGGCCTCGCCGGAGGACATCATGGTAATGGTGATCACGTCTTCCTCGGACGTCATGTTGTACACCTGAGTCCCCGCCATTGGGTCCTCTCTCATTATCGTCCCTAAGGTTGCCATCTGCGGCGGTGCGGCGCAACTTCTCTCTTGTGCAAACCTTCGTCTACACCTTTACTTTGGATTTTAATTGGAAACGGGCCTGGATATATAACCGATGCAGTTACTATATGAGCGGAGGAGTTTTTGAATTTGACGGGCTCGAGCCCGGAGTAAAGCGATGAAGATTTTTGAATCTGATATACTCTTTCTAATTTTCAATTTTTATCGTTATGACCACAAGTTGCATTGTCTTAATCAAACACCACGTACAACAACAACAACATTTCTCAGGGGCCCACCCACTGGGTATGACGGGTGGGCCACGGGATACCCTGGGTCCAGCCACCAAAGAGTAGCTAGTGTGAATGCATGCTGGAGAGATAAGCGGAATCGGGAACTGGCCAATGAAGATGGAAGTTAGCAGTCTCATGGTTCTAGTATCGAAACGCGCACCATCCTTTTCATCTTCTCATTTTCTTATATGTATTATTTTTCCACCAATCTTCTAGCCCTCTTTTATTTGAAGTTGTACGATCGGATCAGGATACGTGGCCGGCGTGAGGCGAGAGTCGTGTGTGCAACACCAGGCAGAACGTCGTGGACAGACATTGCTCCCCTTGTTGAATTTGATAATGTTGAGGATCAGATGTGGCGTACGTGTTTTCACAAGTGTGTTCATTTGTTCCTAAAATCTAAAGTAAGCGGCTAGCGCCTATGGCTGTCATTTCTTCGAAAGGACGAGTACAACATGGTTGGAAATTATATTCTCTGTGCAAGGCATGCGATTATATTGTACAGTACGGCCACACTGATACACCAAGTTGTGAAGATCAACAACAAAAGACTCAACCCGACACACTAGTGAAAGTAAAACACCCGATACATTTATGACACACTAGTGAAAGTAAAATACCCGATACATTTTATTATTATGGAAGTCTATAACTAAGACTCAATCCAAATTGGGCAAAAACTTCGATGACCCTGACTTCTAGTTTGTTTTTTCAAGCCATCCGAATCATGTCTTTTTTGTCTTCACCCTTTTGCAATGACGCCCACGAGCATTTAATCTGGGCTAAAGTTGATAAGTACTCCAAGAACTGTTGTTGCGTTTTTTTATTTACTACGTACTTTGCTGTTTGATTGCTCATTATATTGGATTCGTGTTGGGTTTGAACATAAAGAGTGGGCTTCTCTCTGCTTGTGCTGTAAGATAAACTAGGTGGTAGTCACTTTCTGGATCTTCAGCTCAATAGAGTTGGAAGTGGAAATATATTCCATTCTAAAAGATAAAAGAGATAAATAGTCCACTAGTTTATCGTTAGAACAGCAACATTAGAACTATTTTTGCACACCAATGAACAACAAAATAAAGTTCATTACCTTAAGACGATACATTACAAACAAGAAAAAAGAAAAACACAAACTACAAACAAGAAAAGAAAAATAACACAACTAAGAAGAAGAAAAAAACTACTTCTCCTCCACCTCGCTCCACCTACTTCTCCTTCTCCTCCTCCTACACCTCGTCCTCCTCCTTGGGCTCCTGACTGGGCGGGAGCGCCTCCCGCGGCAGAGACGGGAAGCCCAGTTTCCTGGACGTCGCCGCCACCAGGTTGTCGCGGTCAGCGACATCGAGCTCGTCTGCCAGTGTCTCCTAGAGGACGTCGAGGCGACTGGCCAAGTGCGTCATGCCGAAGACGTAGTGGCCGTGGTCCCCATTGCAGCATACTCTGCAAGGGGACCAAGCCCAAGGCGATACATGGAGTGTGATGTATTGTCAAATACATCGTGTGCCATCTTCCGGAGAGCCCACTCCTTGTCCGGAGGCGAGGGGGGGGGGAGTCCGATCGGGGACGCTTCCCCATGGCATCCTTCGGCGGGCTTGGCGGCGTTTTCTTGTCAGCCATGGTATTCTTGGCGCGGTTTTGGGAAGAGAGGAAGAGTGGCTATGCGGAGAAGATGATGGTGTGCCCAGGTGATCTTATAGCATAGTAGCAACTTGGCTGTTTGTCTCTCGACGCGCGTAGTAGTGGTGATGGGACACGGAGCAGTTCCATTTGAATTCAAAGATGCGCATTAGCTGCGCGCGTTTAAGGCGCCTCAGTGACTGGCGCGCACGTAAGCTCGGTGTGCCCAGTCGCATCAGCTGCCAGTACAAATGGCTACGGCTTCAAGGACCAAACCTTATGCGGCAAACAACAACATATAATACATCCTCCACCCCAACTCAACTCTATTTCTATTTTGGTCGAGCTTACCTTTGACCAATGATTTATATGGAATTTATTAACTTCAATAACATGTAGTACTAGATTGTATATTATGGAAATATTTTCATGGTGAATCTAAAAATACAATTCTTGTATCGTTAAAACATATCAAAATTACGTAAATCATTGGTCAAAGATAGATTTGATGAAACCTAAGACTTCCCTTTGAAAAAGTTTTATATTTTACAATATTTTTACATATGTAATATGCACATAGAATATATCAATTGATAGTTTTGCAAAAAAGCATGGAGGAGAAATATGTATATCCCATGCTACTACGTAAATCCACCTGAATTAATTAGCTAGTTACTTTTTAAGATGATAAAAAATCATTAACTTTTTCTAAGTGAGGTGGCTAGGGTAGATGATGTGGCATAATAGCTTATGTGGCATGCCACGTTTGTGTGAAGTCTAGGGACTAAATAATTGACCCATTTGAAAGTTCAAGGACCAAAAACTGAGTTTTAATTGATAGTTTGAGGATGAAGTTGAGTTTGCGAGCTTGCTGAGCACCGTCATTATTTTGAGCGGCGATTAGTTTATGGCATCATCAAATGTGTAGTAATTTTTCTATATTATTTGGGACAAAAAATTAGTTAACACGCTATATATGAGGAGAAAGATTAGGATATGCTACCTTTTGCTTGTGTTGAATAACCCTGCGCCGTGGATAACATATCCCACACTTCATTCTGGTCGCCAGGATCATTCTGCCCCAAGTCTTCTGGGGCAGCAGGCGGAGGACCTTGATCATCAGGATAAGGACCAGGCAAGAAATCATTGGTCAAAGGTAAGTTTGACCAATGATAAAAATAGATTTGAGTTGGGATGGAGGGAGGAGTACTTTTTATAGACCGCTTTGCAGGCCCCACTGCAGGAGATCTCCTGCCTGCTGACAACTCCAGCGGCTAAAGTAGCGTACAGCTGCACTTTAGAAGCCATAACTCCAGCGCTCGTCTTTTGTTTAGCCCAGTTTGCATCAAAGAAAACTCACAGAAAAATTTAAAGGAATAGAATCCTGTGGAAGGGGAAGACATTTATACGAGTTTTGTAAGTAGCATTCCAAACGGTGCACTTTAGAAGCCATAACCATCATTGCGCGTGTCTGCGCGCGTCTCATCTTCTTCTCCGCGCGTACTAATAAAGACACACCATCCTCTTCTCCGCAACACACACAGGCCATCCTCTTCTCCGGGTGTACTCTTCCTCTTCGTCTCCGTCGCGCTCGCCCTCATTCGTTCCCTTCGAAGCCCATGGAGTTTCCTTTGCCACATGATATTGTGGTCCTGATCACGGGGTGGGTCGTTGCAACCTCCCCGCAGCCCATGGAAGACCTCTCCAGTCTGCGCGCCACCTGCAAGGCCATGCACGCGGCGTGCCGGGATCGCGCCATGGGCACGTGCGTGGCGCTGGAGTGGGAAAGCATATGGAAGCTTAACGGGAGCTACGATGCCCTCGTGGAGTGTCTGGCAATTGTTGGCAACCCTCATGTGTGCTATGTCACCGGGTTCAACCTCGTCTTCCTGCACGGTCGCGCTCAGCCGGGCACCCAGTTCCTTGACCGGGCGGCTGCGAACGGCCACATGGTGGTGGCCTATGTCCTCGCCATGCTCCGCTACAATGCCGACTGCGGGGCCTGCGACGTCTTTGAGTATATCCGGCAGGTCGAAGGTGAGGCCCACGTTGGCTACAACGCGGTCGGGTCCGTCGCGATGAGGTGGACCAACAAGGAATGCTGCCGGTGTCGGCATGAAGCCATGAATAGTATCAATGGTGTGTTTTGGATGTTCCTGGGCAGGCCTCGTTCGGAAGTGCCGCCGGTGGCGGTGCCCAACAATGATGATGACGCTTGGGGCTGCTCAATAGGGGGGAACCAGGGAACTGCCCGTTGCGGCAGGCCAGGTACGTGGGAGGAGTGGAGAGTCTTCTGTACTGAGAACTGTAGGATTAAGCACGAGCATGACATGTTCTGCCGTCAGGCGTTGTACTCTATGGGTTATATTCCCTCCATTCCCATTTGGATGCACCCCTAGTTCTCCCAAGGCCAATTAAAAGATAACAAAAGGAGTATATAAAATAGACTTGTATGTGTTTCCCCTATGCCCGCTCGTCTCTGATGAATGTTGTACTTGTTGTGTTTCCCCTATGCGTGCTCGTCTTTTGTTTAGCCCCGTTTGTAACAAAGGAAACTCACGGGACAATTTAAAGAAATGGATTCTTCCAGAAATGAAATACATTCAATCATACAGCAGTTTGGAACAAAGGAAATCAGTGTTCCCTTCTCTCTGTTCATTGTCTCCACTTTTCATTCCAGTCATCGCTAATCGATAGAACTAGCTGTTACATAATCCCCAATACACACAAAATAAACTAATTGACACATCTAGTCCGCAACACTTCCCTTGAAGCAGTGGTAAAAACTTATGGCCGCGTATAGGAGTAGTGGTAATAATTACACCGCGTATAGGGGCATAGGGCGAGTGGTACGTTGGAGTTCTACCTATCTTTTTCTAACATTTTTCTCATCCTTCCTTTTCTTTTCTCTCTGTTGATTGTCTCCACTTTTCTTTCCAGTCGTTGCTACTGGTTAGTACTGTATACTACTTTACAGACCGCTTTGCAGACCCTGCTGCGAGCGATCTCCTAGCACCTCCAGCGACTAAAGTATCGTACAGATAACTTTAGAAGCCACCGACGGTGTGGAGGGTTGTTCATTAACAGAGAATACAGATAGAACAGATAGTTCACTAAACAGCACATAGAAAATAAAATAACAGATGGAACAGACGAACAATATTGAGTTCATTATCATAAAACATTACAGCCTCCTACCTATATTACTTGTCGTTAGAACAAGTTTTTTTTGTTCATATTTGAACTAGAAAACTTGTCCTAATTATTAACGACAAGTAATATGGGAAGGAGGAAGTACAAAACATGAAAATCAGCATCACGAAACAAGAAAAAATAAAACATCACAAAAACAAGAGGAGAAAAACATCACAACTGGATTAATCAGTGTCAAAAGATTTCCTATTTTAAAGTTGGGTTGAACTAGAATGTAATCAGATGTTTGGTGCAATCGTGCAATCAACCATCTTCAACCGTTGGATCGATCTACATTATGATCATTGAATCTTTTTATTTACCCCCCTCCACTAGGTAGAGGGGCGGTGGTGGTGGTGGAAGGGGTTAAATGAAAAGATGTAATAACCGGAGGATGTATAGATCCAATGGATGAAAATCTTTGATTACACGATTGCACCAAAACTTTAATTGCATGTAGGGCTATCAACGAGTCGAACTCGAGCGAGTTTGTTTCTATCATATATAAAAATTGTGTCCCATAGAACATTTTAATAGAATTATATAGTTTACTTAAATGTACGTACACATCATAGATGACAACAACAAATGAGCTTACTCGAACTTTTTCGTGCTTGAGCTCATCAAGCTGGCAATACTCAACTTCGTCCTCAAGCTTTCAATCAAAACTAAGTTTGGTCCTTGAACTTTCAAATGGGTCAATTATTTAGTCCATCAACTTCAAAAAACCGTTTCACTTTCATCCTTAGTCTGAGTTGAACATCCACATTGGCATGCCACATAAGCTATTATTCCATGTACATCATCTACCCCGGCCACCTCACTTAGAAGAAGATAATAATTTTTTATCATCTTAAAAAATAACTAGCTAATTAAGTGGGGTGGATTTACGTAGTTGCATGGGATATACATATCTCTCCTCCAATATTTTTTTTGCAAAACCATCAAGTGATATATCCTATGTCATATTACATATGTAAAAATATTTTACAATATAAAACTTTTAAGCCTAGGGAAGAGCAAACAGAGCAAAAACAGAGAGGAAGAGCAAACTTTTAATCCTAGGGAATAAAATATAAAACGAAGCTACGTGGCTGGCCGGGTACATGTAAAATCTGGGCCGGTGTGCTAGTGCAACTTAACCCCCGTCGTGCGTCATCCCCGGTGGTTGTTAGGAAGACCCTTACAGGCCGACCAGGATCGCCTGACGTAGTAAATTTTAATGCATCCCATTTTCAGAAGTCTTTTTAAATATGGCATTTTCTCATTAATTATTGTAGTCGATCTATACGACACTTCATGCTCTAGGCAAAAAAGAAACAAGATTGTACTTCCTGTTGATGCAAACAAGAGGTAATGAAAATAAAAACTCTTGAGTTCTTGTCAAGTTTACAAAATGAAAGCATAGGAACCCTCCCTAATGTCCTCGATAGTTAATGTGTTTTTAATCCTGTTAATTTGTTGTAAACGTTTGTTTTATTTAGATGTTTGATGTATGCATCATTATATGCAAGTAAACTCTTTCTCATGTTGAAGCAAGCAGGCAAAAGTTTAAGAAACGATTTGAATGGATCCCTTAGTTGGATAGCTGGGAAGTACAACTGTCGGATCAAAACAAACGGTGGATGCAGTCTTTACTGCACGCATGTAGTAAAATGTCGCTACACCAGGCGATCCTGGTCCAGGCAAGTGTGCTCCGATTCCTGTCCTCCAACTCCATCTAGGCTTCTGATGATGCAGGCGGTTCACCACCAGACTGTCGAAAGGATAAGCACGCACACATGTAAAAATCATTGTTGATTGCATTGGTCTAACGTCATTGTTTGACTACGTTGGCCTACGTTTAGTCATTAACACTAGCTTTTGAATCTGTGTAGTGCGAAAGGGTTTAGTTTTGGTTTCATACTACACTAGCTAGCCTATATAAAGTGTATTTGTGTTCCCTGATGAATACACAACAAACATTCTCCATACAGAATAGTCTTGAGACCAGTAATCTTTCCCTGCATGCTTCCGCTTTCTTCTGCCGGAGGTTCAAAGGAAACTAGTACACGACTGGCCAGGTACACGTATGCTACGGGTGTGCCGGTGTACCTTAACCCCCCATCGTCCGTCCTCGGTGGTTGTTGGGAAGAGCCTTACAGGCATGCTCTGATTTCTGTCCTCCTACTCCATCTCTAGGTTTTCGATGATGCAGGCGTTTCACCACCAGACAAACCAACAAAGCCTTAGTGTTAAGCGGCATGCAAGTTTTTTGATGAAAAACTGACTGCGGCCCCCGTAGTCAATTTTCAACAAAAAACATGCGTGCCGCCCGCTTGCCTCCTCCCATTTGTACTCCGATGCGTACTCCCGCTGACGTGTCATTATTTTATTTGTTGCGAAGTTATGGTAGTTAAACTAAGCATTAATAAAGGGACCAATAACATTTTGACACATCAGCGGGAAGGCGCATGGGAGGACAGAACGGGAGGCCCCCATAGTCAGTTTTTCATCAAGAAACTTGCATGCCGCTCATCACCAAGGCTTTGCTGGTTTGTCTGGTGGTGAACCGCATGCATCATCGGAAACCTAGATGGAGTTGAAGGACAGGAATCAGAACATACCTGTAGGGGTCTTCCAACCACCACCGGGGATGCACGACGGGGGTTAAGGTACACCGGCACACCCGGACCGTACATATGTGCCGGTGAAGATGGAACTCAGTAGTCTCACGGTTATGGATAGAAAAAAAGGAAGAAGAAAAAGGATGGCGCGTGTTTCGATCTATGAACCGTGAGACTGCTGACTTCCATTTTAATTAGCCAGTTCCCGATTGTGCTGAGTCATTGTTCTTGTACGTGGTGTTTGGTTGAGACAATGCAACTTATGGTCATAACGATAAGAATTAAAAAGGGGAGTATATCAGATTCAAAAAGCTTCATTACATATGCCAGGTCATATGATGGCCGAACACTCTCCAATCCACTTAGATTCAAGTGGATCCACTCCTACCCAAACGAGGAAAAATAATTTAGGGATACGGTATGCATATCCAAGGTTGTGCATACCGTTCTAGATTTGTGACATGTGTCACGGACGGATGAAGCAGTTGCATGACTGTGACATGTGTCCACATGAACAAATGAGGTCGTATGATGGCCGGACATGACAGGGGTAACACCAGGATTAATTCCAGGAATCGTATCCTCGTCACTTGCAATCTATGCACCACGTGGGCCTAGGTTGTGCACTGGTCACCTAGCATATTACCTACGTCTGCCCCCGCGCGTAGTGTCTGTAACGAATTCGTGCGAGCGATTTTGACAAGTTGTGAACGATTTGTCCCACCTTAGAAAGTTGATCTCGTTGTAATGAGAATATAAGGCAACGCGCGCTATTGTAGTCAGACATTCAATTGAAAAAAGACGTCGTACAAGACTTCTACACGCTCCGTTCGATTTCGACCGGGCGAGCTCCGTTTGACATCGTCTGCTTGCCCGGTCGAAATCAAACGAAACGTGTAGGAGGCATGTATGGGGCGGATGTCTTTTTATATAAAGCCATGGGCCCTTCCCGCGTCAAATTAAAAAACTGTCAGTGAAGCCGATGGGACACGTCGAGCCGTTGCGATAACCAAGAGGGATGCAAACTGCGATTTTTTATAAGCATAATTTTTCCCCGCATACGCTGGGCCCTTTGCGTGTCAAATTAAAAATTTCTCCTTTTATCGAAAAACATCTCCTTTAACGACGCACCAGAGAGCAAGTGCATACCGTTCTCAGATGGTGCCACACATACTTCCTTCGTGTCTTCAATCGCCGTTCCCTGATCGTGGCATCATCTATATACCACTGGCCCCAACATAACACTGGCCCAATGTGGGGACCGAAATCCCGACGTCCAAGGATCTCATTGGTTGGTGTCGTGCGATGCGACACCCAACAGTATACAAGAAAAGAAAGAGAACAAATTACAATACCAAGTCTTTGTTTATAAACACAGCGGAAGTTTTACAATACTAAACGAAAAGGGAAGAGAACTATACATCATAGCTACGCTCTCGACACTAGCTATGCAAAAGCAAAGTCATCCATGCCATGGATACTTCGCACTAGCAACACCCAACTTACGGCGGCGTGCAGGGTTCCCAATCGGTAGTAAACCCTAGAGGGGGTGCAGCCTCGTCATCGAACATGTCATCAGTTGCATAATCTGCAAAAACTTGTTAACTGCAAACGTGAGCTTAAGGCTCTGCAAGACTAACCTGTCTCACTAGACATATGCAGGGTGATTACTAAGCATAGGTAAGGAATAGCATAAAGGACTCGCCTACAAGTGGATCCTTATAATTATGTTTTAAGTAGCACATGACATTCTTCAGGCATGACACATCATAGACTCCACAATCAAAAAAGAAATTCTTTGCCGATGATATGACATGCACAAAGCACATAATGCTATTACAGGTAAAGTATGGGGAAACTGTAAACTTTTAATTGTACTATCTCTAAGCCATACAAGGTTGTAAAACAATTATAATTTAATACATCATATTTTCCTGACTTCTTCAGTATTTACTACGTCACAGCACAGTGAACAAGTGGTACTCTATTACCGCGAGGGACGGTGATTGCAATCAGGACACACCCGAAACAACACGACACATACGCACTTTCGGAAATGTCAGTGAGTACTTGCAGCAGTACCTATGTAACACTTTAGTACTAGTCGTATATGGCCACCTTTCACTAAACACTCGAATGTCGAACCGGTCAATCCGTCACGAGCAGGAGGTCACTGCGTGCCATACTTTGACGTACCCACCAGCTGATTCACACCTTGCTGCCCTCAACCCACGCCTATAAAACAGAACGGAATGCCTCGACAAACCAGTATTAAGCTATGTCAATTTGCTGGAGCCCATTTCTCTGGTATGTCACCGGTACAATTCAAGCTTGTCCAGCAGGGCCGCACACGAAATGGTCCTCAATCGACACAAGCAGGGCTACGCACGTGAGAACACGTCTCGTTGCATCCTACGCGCTGCTCGGTCTCAATTTCATATTTATAAACCATTTCATGATTTAATTCATCCCGCGTGATAGAATCCTATGTCGCGAGTATTTTCCAACTAGTCGGCTTCTACCGGATTCCTATGAACATAAGCATAGCAATTTCTACTAAACGGGTTGTAGACCTACCCAAGACTCCATAGGATTTTTGGGCCATGCAAGTGGATGTCAAACACCTTAAACGTAATGCACAACATCTGAAGACGTAAAGTGAATGAAAACTGCAAGACACTATATGGAACTTAAATGCAAACTGGGGCTTGACTGAATACGAGTGTGAGTCTATGTTAGTCTCCAGCAGCTGGACTTCCAAAGCTTCTGGCTGCTCCTCGACTTCAGTTACTACACGATATGCATATACTATATATGAATGACTTCGAAAATAAAATTATGTTTAAGGTCACAAGCTAATATCTTGTGATCAAAATAAGATAATGATTTTAATTGGCTTTGGGACTTTTAGGGAAGATACTAAGGATTATAATGGAGACTTTTGCAAAGAACAGGAGATGATCAAGGAAGTTTGTTACTTTAAAAATTATAGCAAGCCATAACCTTCTCTGAATTTTGGTTGAATTTCCGGAGATCTATCATGGCTACTTGTGGTTGTACCATGTAGAGGAGGTTTCACTGGTTCTAGGAAAATTGTTTTCATAATTTTCTAAGCTTCCTATAGGGAGAAATTTATTTTACAAGTTTGAGGAAAAAGCTGAAATTGATTTTTGTATTTTTTCCCAATTTTTAAACTACAAAGAGAATTGGGGCACTGATCAATCCAGTAAATGATGTCCAATGAACCTGAACTTTTTACTGTAGTTCAAGTGAATTATGGAGAGTGTCCTTCCCAAGTTTGGGAATTTTCTAAAAAGCACAACTGTAGGAATGAATTCCATAAGAATTTTTTTATCTGAATTATGGAGAACTTTCTATGGACTTTCATACAAATCCAAGTGCACCACTGGAAAGTATTCTTCATTATGGTTCTAACAAAATTTATTTGGGAATTTTTGGACAATTCTACTAGGAGTTATGGATTTTCCAAGTTTGGTTAAATCCTGGAATTATTTTCCAAAGGGAAACATTTAAATAAAAGAGCCGGGCCCACTGGTTTAAAATCAACCGATCGCAGCTGGGCCACACCGGGGGCCACAGGGTTAACCTGCGCAGCCGCACCGGATCCACGTTCACAGCTGATCCCGCGCGAGAGGGAAGTCGCTGACAGGCGGGACCCAGGGGATCTTCGGCTACCTCCCGACGCGGCGGCGTTCCTCGCCGGAATCACGGCGGCGCTTCAACGGACTAGGTTTTGTCGACCTCCTTCCGGCCTCACCTTGACCTCTGAACCATAAAATCGACCGCGCAAGCTGATGGTGGGGTCTAATCGAGGCGGCGATGGCTGGAGACGGCGGTGCGACGGCGGCGGCGGAGCTAGGGTTTTGACGATCGTCGGAAACATTTGGAAATGGCGTAATAAGCTCGGGAAAAAGGTCGGAAATGTTCCTGGGAGCACCAGGATGATTATTTGGGGGTTAGAAAGGGGTGACGTCGCCGACAAAGCTGAGTTCGACGGTGTGTTGATGGTTTTTACATGGCGGCTACGAAAACTAGCATAACATAGCCATTCCTCGATGATTCTTTCTGCTTTTTGTTTGTACTGAACCGTAAGGAGGCTAGCAAACTAATATGTAACTGGATTAAATGATAGTTACACCTAGAAAACGAGTTGCGAGGTGAACCTAGGAAAAGCATATAAAGCATGCCAAAAAGGAAAAGATGATTTCGTGCTCAATAAAAGATTAGCTTGGGAACAGTTTGTACCATGAGCAAGGTGGTGTCCTGGCGCTCAGTTTGTCTATTGACGTCGAAGTGCGAGATGGCCTAGGCTGCTGGAACCACGGTGGACAGAGAGTGATGTCCTCGGCGGCCCGACGATGACAACGGCGGAACATCAAAATAAGGGTCAAACAAGGGACAACAAGATGAGCCAAAGGTTGAGGATGGTAGAGCACAGTCTGGGCTTCAAGTTTGCCATTTGCATCGAAGTAAAATAAAGCACAGAGGAGGCGCTCACCGGTGGAGAACGGAGGCGACGGTGCTGTGAGATGGCGGCACGAATCAGAGCAAAGAGGAAGACGGGAGGGGAGTGGTGTGAGGCGGTGGCGACGGCCGGAGCTTTAAGGCGCTCGACGAGCAGGCAAGCAGGCAGTTCACTGGAGCTTGCATGCGTGCGGTGTCGAGCGGTGCAGCGTCGAAATTGCGGCGTGCAGAGCAGTACCGTAGATGTGCCACTGACTGGTGGGTCCCACTGTTCTTATCCCCTGCACTTCTCTGCAACATCAATTCTCCTACCAAACTTGATCCAAAGATTCTATATTTTTTTGGAGAGGCTCAAATAAATATCTGGAACTTGATTCTGAAATTGTATTTCAAATTGGAACAAGTTTCATTTGAATTTCAAATTTGAATTTGAAATTGAATGAAATTCAATGGGGCCACTGAATTAAATAGCAATTGAGTTTCAAAAATTGTGAAACTTGGGGAATAAGTCAAGCAAGTCATACTGACCATGATGGTGTGTTCAAATATTGATGTTCAAATGAGTTGAACAGAATTCAAAATTTGAACTCTAAATATGGCTTGAATTTGCTAAGCGTCTCAAATAAAATAGCAAATGGAATTAAAAAATCTTGAAACTTGGTAGGAAGTCTATTTGGAATATTATGAGGTCATCGAAAAATTTATAGCCTCAGATTTGAATATTTTGGCAGGGCCTAAATGTACAGAGCTATATTCAAATTAATTTGAATATATTAGTACTGCATGGTAATTTGCCCTAGAAATTTTTATTCGATAGCTTCCAAATTTTGTAGAAAGGTCACTTTAATTACTCTAAGGTCATTGGTGAAGTTCATTCCTTCTGTTACTAAAATTTCAGTATGAGAAAAAGAAAGATTATTGATGATATCAAGTTTATGTGTACAACCATAACTGATCTTCACTATGGTTGACTACCAACTGGTGTTGAACTTGATAATAAGGAAAACTGGGATTTTACAGTCCTCCCCACTTAAAAGAATCTCGTCCTAAGATTACAATAGGAAGGATAAAAGAAAAAGACCTAACGAACATATGCCGCTAACAAGTCCGGATAGTTTTTTTAAGATATTCCTCGCTTTCCCACGTTGCTTCTTCAGCGGTGTGGTTGCCCCAAAAGACCTTGTAGAAATGCAAGGTGCGGCTTCTTGTGGTGCGAGCCTTCTCATTAATTATTTGGGTTGGATGCTCAAAGTAAGTAAGACCTGGTTGGAGAGCTTCCAAATCCTCCATACGGACGTCAGCTGGGGCCTTGAGACATTTCTGCAACTACAAAATGTGAAACACATTGTGGACCCCTGAAAGTGACGCTGGCAGCTCTAGCCGATAGGCCACAGGTCCGCATTGTCCAATTATTGCGAACGACCCAATGAAACGTGGAGCTAGCTTCCCTTTTACTCCGAAGCAATGAATCCCTTTCATTGGGGATACACGAAGGTAAACGTGATCCCCGACATCGAAGTGAATGCCCTTGTCTTTGCTCCGAGCCTCTACAATATCTTCCCTTATGGTAGGAATGAGAGCTAGATTGTAGAGCTCCTCATATGGAACCAAGTAAAGACTCGGTTCTTCTTATTCCATCGAGGTGATGGAAAGAGTATTGACATGGGACTTGCAACTCAGCGCACCTGCGACTACATTTGCCTTCCCAAGAGGGTAGTGGATCTCAATCTCATAGTCTTTGATCTATTCCAACCATCTTCGCTGTCGCATATTCAAGTCCTTCTAGGTGAAGATGTACTTCAAGCTTTTGTGATCGGTATAGAGATGCACTAGGTTGCCCAATAGATAGTGTCTCCACATCTTCAATGCAAGTACCACGGCAGCAAGCTCAAGATCATGAGTCGGATAATGCTGCTCATGGTTCCGAAGCTGCCGTGAGGATCACCCTTCTGTCTTGCATCAATACACAACCCAAACCAATCCCAGATGCATCACAATAAACATCAAATTACTTGGTTGTGTCCGGTTGAGCCAATACCGGTGCTGTTGCGAGGTGTTTCACTAATGCTTGAAAACATTCCTCAAATTCCTTTGTCCATACATACTTCTTCCCTTACTTCAGAAGTTTCGTCATTGGTTTAGCTATTTTAGAAAAACATGGAATGAACCTCCGGTAATACCCTGCTAAACCCAGGAAGCTTCAAACTTCATGTACAGACTTTGGAGACTCCCATTTGAGTACTTGCTTAATCTTGCTTGGATCAACTGCAATACCCCCCGCAGAGATGATGTGCCCTAGAAATGGCACTTGGCTGATCCAGAACTTACATTTGCTGAACTTGGCATACAGCTTGTGGTCTCACAATCGTTGAAGCATGATGCACAAATGTTGAGCATGTTCTTGTTCGGATTTTGAATACACAAGGATGTCATCGATGAAGACCACGACAAACTTGTCCAATTCCGGCATGAACACAAAATTCATGAGATACATGAAATGAGTCGGAGCATTGGTCAATCCAAAGGACATGACAAGGTACTCATACAATCCATACCTCGTCGAGAATGTCGTCTTAGGTATATCCTCTGGTCAAATCCTGATCTGATGATACCCAGGGCAAAGATCCATCTTCGAGAATACCTTAGCACCCACCAATTAATCGAATATAATATCGATGCGTGGTAGTGGATACTTATTCTTGATTGTGACAGCATTGAGTGGACGATAGTCCACACATAGTCTTAGTGTCTTATCCTTCTTCTCCACGAACAATACAGAACAACCCCAAAGTGATGAACTTGGATGAATGAAACCCTTGTCCAAAAGTTCCTTCATCTGCTCTTTCAGTTCTGCAAGTTCCTTAGGTGCCATCTTGTATGGCTTCCTTGAGATCAGCACTGTTCCCGGTACAAGTTCAATCTTAAACTCGACATCTCTTTCTGGTGGCACACTAGGAAGATCTTCGGGAAATACGTTCGGATACTCACATACCACCAAAATGTCCTCAAGTGTAATGGCCTCAGTGTTGTAATTAGTTGGAGTCACATGGATAATTCCTTCAAGAGTGAGAGCTTGGGGAGGGTGGACCGGAGAATTTAGATATATCCTCCGAGGAACCATGTCTATAATAGCACAGTTGTATTGCAACCATGCCATCCCTAAGATGACATCTAGCTTCTGATGTTCCAGAATAATGAGAGAGATAGGGTATATGTTCCCACCCAGGTTAAGAGGTACCCTATGGACCATCTTATCTGCTACTACTTTCCCACCCGGAGAACAAACCAAATATGGAGTTTTTGTGGGAACGATAGGCAACTGATATTGATTGACATAAGACTTGCTGATAAAGTTGTGGGAAGCACCAGAGTCAAAGAGGATGACTATGGGATGATCAAGGAGAGAGAACGTACCCGTGAGTACGGGTGCGCCTTCTGGAATGTCCTCGATGGCGAGGTGATGGAAGTTGCCGGTTCTGGTGGCTGGCTTCTTGGGCTGGTTGCGGGGCTGGTTTGCCCCCTGGTACGACGACTGTCCTCCGCTCTGTGGGTAGTCCTTGGCGAAATGCCCCGTATGACCACACGTGAACGTGTACAGGGTCTGGCCTGCACGGAAGGGAGGACAGAATCCCGGTGCACGCGGTGGAGGTGGAGGTGCACGCGGAATCATCCCCTATTGCTGCTGTGGACGAAAGCCGACATTGATGAATTGGCGACCCCAAAACATCAGTGGTCACGATGGCGGTTGCCACCTCTGGCCGGATGGTGATCGATACACCATTCAGTACTTTTGAGGAGCACCACCTCCGTTGCTCTGCAGAGCACTCCTTTTCTTCTTGTCAGAGAACAACTCCCTAGTAGCATCCTCCTGTACGATTGCAGCGTTGACAATGTTGTTGAAGCTGCGGCTGTTGAACAAGGCAAGCTTGTCCTTCATCTAGGGGTTCAAACCCCGATAGAAGCATTCACGCTTCCGATCTTTAGTACTCACTTGGTCCTGAGCATACTGGGCCAAGTGGTTGAATGCCTTGGAGTACTCGTAAGCACTCCTTCCTCCTTGCTTCAGCTCCAAGAACTCTTGAAGGTTCCTCCTCATAATACCGGGAGGTATATGATAGGCGCGGAATGCCTCCCGGAATTCTCCCAAGTTCACGACATGGTCTGCTGGTCATACGGCGAGATAATTCGCCTACCATGCCCCACCAGAACCCTGCAACTGTTGTGCCGCGAATAGGGTCTTCTATTGTTCAGCCATCTGTAGCAAACCGAACTTTCCTTCGATTGAGAGGAGCCAGTTGTCCGCCTCCAATGGTTCATCGGCCTCCATGAAGACCGGCGGGGTGCGTTGACATGAAGTTCAAGTATGAACTCGGAGAGGGCTGTCATGGACCCGCATCTGGTCGCCCCCTTTGAATGGACGAATGTTGAACCAAAGTCCACAGCAACTCAGTTTGCTCGTCATGCAAGCCGAGCACTGCGGCGAGAACCTCCGCTAGACTCCTTGGAAGTTCAGGAGGTGGTGGTGGTGGAACTTGTTGCTGCGGTGTCGCAGCTGGCTCCTGGGTCAGAGATTCGTCCTCACGACCACGACTTAAACCTCCCATCTCAGGCGTCGAACGTGTACGCACCATTCTGCAGCCATACATTACAAATCAGCAACATGTTTGTTTTGCCTTCATCCATTTCCTATTACTGTAGTGTGAATATTGGCAAGGAAATAAGTGCATAACATCCACATATATCGATAAAGCGTAAACTTTGTACAAGACATATTGTCTCATGACCAAGTTTACAGTAGTGAACTCCAAAATGACGGACTCCCACTACGGAAGTGCATCTCTACCATACTTGGTCCTCATGAGACGTCATACACACCTTGTCATCTTATAGACACCCACTACTATTTTTAATATGACACAAACATGGCCACAAAATAAACACGAGCAACTACTAAACTATACGTTGCCCCGTGATGGCAGAAGTGTTGCCCCATCCCCCTTCGATACGTCCTATTCGACGTACTTGAGTTCCTCGGGATCTTCTTCCTCCTCTTCATCCTCAGAAATTGGTGCCACAAGTGCGGGTGTTGGAGCAAGAGTTGCTACCTCACCCAATATTAATGATGTCGCGGTAACTAAAGATTGCACATCAGCTTGTAGAAGAAACATCATCAAGTCTTCTAGTTCTTTCTGTGCATCGCAAATGGCCTTCCAATCCTGAGTCTCCCCCCTGGATTGATCCCTTTCTTGAGTCACCTCACCCAACTGTTCATCCAACAGTTGCACCTCAAGTTGACTCGCTTCCAACACGCTTTCGGCATATTGCGTTTCCATGCGAGCCTCCGATCGAGCTTTAACAGCCCGGTGCCACTGATTCTCCCTTAAGTTTATATGTCGATTGAGAGGAGCAATTGTGGCCCTAAGTGAGTTATTGGCACCCTCAAAGTGATCCCCTCGAATCAGAGCTTGCTTCAGGTCACTCATCAATCTTCCAGGGCTAGCATGTGTTCAAGGCTCTCTTGACACGCTGATGCTGCATATGACGCTAAGATCATCTTGGGTACTTCTTCAGGATGTCCATATACTGCAACCGCCCACTCTTCACTAGCTCTACCGTCGAATGGAAAGAGCGCGAACGGAGTGCCCACCATAGCATGATAATGAAGTTTGCAAAACCTCATTATGGCAACACTCGCGGCATAACACCACGTGTCTTCTAATTGAATCCCTTGCACTTAGATGGAGAAAGGAGCCCATCCAATATCCAATGGAGCAGCAGGTAGATCGACATAAATGGTGCATCTTGTGACACCCATGTCATCGATCTCCTTGCCCCAATAGTCCCGTATTTCGCGATACCCGAACTGTTGAAGCATTGCTATCAACAAATCCTGAAAACCTTTCAGAAGAGCACACTTCGTGAACACCCGTCCGTTTGGTAAGTATACCATCGAATCAGCCATCTGTGGAAAAGATACTTGAACAATGAGAAGGTTTCCAACTTCCAATAGTTCAAAAAATTTTTTAAACTGGAGTTGTAATCACAGTTTGTTCCAGCTGACCTTCCTATATAAATTCAAAATTTTCATACAAGAAACGTCAGAACCAGATGTTTGGTTGAATACAAAAGTTGTAGTACACTTTACAAAATTTGTATATTGTACTAATAAAGCTCCAGGTGGGCTAGGAAATAGAATCTATACAGGTTTAAAGTGACCCAAGTTTTCTGGAAATTTTGACAGAACCTCTCTTGTATATGTGGTGATTTCCACAATTTATACAGGTATATCATAACAATATATTGAGGTAATGAAAAAATAAACATTGTATAACATCAAGTTAACAATCCATAAGTAAAATATTTCGGCCATGAAACATTTGATATACAGGTATAGCGCGCAAATTCGAAACTATGTGCAAACTGTTTCAAGTTCTGGTCTGCCACAACCAAGTTTGCGACCATAGGAATTAAACACAGTTATACCAAGATTCAGGTCATGAGTGAAACATAAATTTGATAGAGGACTTCCTAATATTTTCAGAAATGTATATATGTGACTATGTCACTATTCTAGATTAAAAGCTAGAGCTATCTAAACTTAACAGATGAACTGACTGTTTTTCAACAGCAGCCCTGCAGTTCACTGTTTTGAACTCGAAATTTGAATTGCTTCAAATTCGAATCAGGAAAAACTTTAAATAAAAAACTGTAGATCTGCTTCTACCCTTTCCAGATATGTATCGCAATAAGGAAGAAGATTTTTATACAGTGATTTATTGCAAAAATACAGAGACTGGTACAATGGTAGGGTCATCTGGAGCAGTTTAAGCATACTCCAAATTTCAACCTATTATCAAGCTTTTATGCCTTGATGGTCAATAGAAAAGTTATAGAGGTCTTCAGGATATTTCCATACATATAGCATACCCCTATGTTTATTCATAACTAACCAAGATTACAACCTGGCGAAGTTGAGCAAACTTCAGCCAGAAATCAAGAACCTTGGTTCTAACCCTTTGTCGAGTCGAAAATCATTTTGCAGGGTCCAAACCTACCAGCACCTGATAGTCAGACCTTCCAAAATGTAATGCACCCATTCTGTCGTTGGGCTTGGTCAAGTATCAAAATTGATACTGACGGTACTACGTGTCTCACCAAAGAAAATTCTAACCGGTGTATTCGGATACGTTTATAGGTGGCCCTAGTATCGTTCACTCGCAAACGTGTTCTACACGGGTCGCTACCGTAGTTATGCTGCAGAAAACAAACAATCCCCTTTCACACCTTCACACCTCAAGGGCGGCACGGGGAAACATGACAAGCAGTCACAATAATAATATATGTGAAAGTAAATGCATACGACTCTGGCGTGAGTCACCCTCGAGCGATGTCATGTCTCGAGGTACATGGTTGTACTATGTCTGTACAGCAAAGACTCCTGCACGAACCGGCTTATACACGCTCGGGCATACGTGTTTCGCATGCTCCCATAGAACATGAATAGTTCTGGATATGCATACTATTGGGTTATACACCACCCGACGGGGTCTCCCACTAACTTTGAAGCACGTTGGGGTACCGCGTGTCATAGGTTCTCAGAAACATGGAAAGTATCAGAGACCCTATTAACATTTCCATGCCAAGCCACAGAAAGACTTCCATGCTACCTCTCGCATGGTGAGCCTACCGCAATTGATCCGCTTACGGTGGCGTACCTTACCTCTTACCTGACGTTGGAGCGTTGTTACAGAATATAATAACACATAGTTAGTTTACCACTTTTATATCTTATACCTATAATACTCCTTCTATGGGTATATAGCTACTTCCTCACTCAATAATCCTAAATTTTGAAAATATGCTCTTTTCAAGCAAACTGTTCTCAATGATGCCCTGATACCATGCCTGTGGGGACCGGAATCCCGACGTCCAAGGATCTCATTGGTTGGTGTCGTGCGATGGGACACCCAACATTATACAAGAAAAGAACGAGAACAAATTACAATACCAAGTCTTTGTTTATAAACACAGCGGAAGTTTTACAATACTAAACAAAAAGGGAAGAGAACTATACATCATAGCTACGCTCTCGGCACTAGCTATGCAAAAGCAAAGTCATTCATGCCCTGGATACTTCACACTAGCAACACCCAACTTACGACGGCGTGCAGGGTTCCCACTCGGCTGTAAACCCTGGAGGGGGTGCAACCTCGTCATCGAACCTTTCATCAGTCGCATAATCTGCAAAAACTTGTTAACTACAAACGTGAGCTTAAGGCTCAGCAAGACTAACCCGTCTCACTAGACATATGCAGGGTGATTACTAAGCATAGGTAAGGAATAACATAAAGGACTCGCCTACAAGTGGATCCTTATAATCATATTTTAAGTAGCACATGACATTCTTTAGGCACAACACATCATAGACTCCACAATCAAACAAGAAATGCTTTGCCGATGATATGACGTGCACAAAGCACATAATGCTATTACAGGTAAAGTATGGGGAAATAGTTAACTTTTAATTGTACTATCTCTAAGCCATACAAGGTTGTAAAACAATTATAATTTAATACATCGTATTTTCCTGACTTCTTCAGTATTTACTACGTCACAGCGTAGTGAACAAGTGTTACTCTATTATCGCGAGGGACAGTGATTGCAATCAGGACACACCCAAAACAACATGACACATACGCACTTTCAGAAATGTCAGCGAGTACTTACAGCAGTACAACACTTCAGTACTAATCGTATATGGACACCTTTCACTAAACACTCGAATGTCGAATCGGTCGATCCATCACGAGCAGGGGGTCACTGCGTGGGGCATACTTTGACATGCCCACCAGCTGATTTACACCTTGCTGCCCTCAACCCACGCCTATAAAATGGAACGACAAACCAGTATTAAGCTACGTCAGTTTGCTGGAGCCCATTTCTCCAGTATGTCGCCGATACAATTCAAGCTTGTCCAGCAGGGCAGCACACGAAACGGTCCTCAATCAACACAAGCAGGGCTACGCACGTGAGACCACGTCTCGCTACATCCTACCCGTTGCTCGGTCTCAATTTCATATTTATGAACCATTTCATGATCCAATTCAACCCGTGTGATAGAATCCTATCTCGCGAGTAGATTCCAACTACTCGGCTTCTACCGGATTCCTATGAACATAAGCATAGCAATTTCTACTAAACGGGATGTAGACCTACCCAAGACTCCATAGGATATGTGGGCCATGCATGTGGATGTCAAACACCTTAAACGTAACGCACAACATCTGGTGAATGAAAACTGCAAGACACTGTAAAGAACTTAAATGCAAACCGGGGCTTGCCTGAATGTGAGTCTCAGTCAATGTTAGTCTCTAGAAGCTGGATTTCCAAAGCTTCCGTCTGCACCTGGACTTCAGTAACTACATGATATGCATATACTATATATGAATGACTTTGAAAATAAAATTATGTTTAAGGTCACAAGCTAATATTTTGTGATCAAAATAAGATAATGATCTTAATTGGGTTTGGGACTTTTAGGGTAGATCCTAAGGATTATTATGGAGACTTTTGCAAAGAACAGGAGATGATCAAGGGAGTTGGTTACTTTAAAAATTATAGCAAGCCATAACCTTCTATGAATTCTGGCTGAATTTTGGGAGATCTATCATGGCTACTAGTGGTTGTACCATGTAGAGGAGGTTTCACTGGTTCTAGGAAAATTGGTTTCATAATTTTCTAAGCTTCCTATAGGGAGAAATTTATTTTACAAGTTTGGGGAAAAAGCTGATATTGATTTTTGTATTTTTCCCAATTTTTAAACTACAAAGAGAATTGGGACACTGATTAATCCAGTAAATTATGTCCAATGAACTTGAAATTTTTACTGGTATCAAGTTAATTTTGTAGAGTGTCCTGCCAAAATTTGGGAATTTTCTAAAAAGTAGAACTGTAGGAATGAATTCTATAAGCATTTTGCTTATCTGAATTATGGAGAAATTTCTATGGACTTTCATACAAATCTAATTGCACCACTGGATTTTATTATTCATTCTGGTTCTAACAAAATTTATTTGGGAATTTTTAGACAATTCTACTAGGAGTTATGGATTTTCCAAGTTTGGTTAAATCCTGGAATTATTTTCCAAAGGGAAACAATTAAATAAAACTGACGGGCCCACTGGTTTAAAATCAACCAATCGCAGCTGGGCCGCACCGGGGGCCACGTGGTTAACCCGCGCAGCCACACCAGATCCGCGTTCACAGCTGATCCCGCGCAAGAGGGAAGTCGCTGACAGGCGGGACCTAGGGGGTCTTCGTACCTCCCGACGCGGCGGCGTTCCTCGCCGGAATCACGGCGGCGCTTCACCGGACTAGGTTGCGTCGATCTCCTTCCATCCTCGCCTTGACCTTTCAACCATAAAATTGACCGCGCAAGCCAATGGTGGGGTCTAATCGAGGCGGCGATGGTTGAAGACGGCGGTGCGACGGCGGCGGGGGAGCTAGGGTTTCGGCGATCGTCAGAAATGCTCGAAAATGGCGTAATAGCTCCGGAAAATGTCAGAAATGTTCCTGGGAGCACCAGGATGATTATTTGGGGGTTAGAAAGGGGTGACATCACCAACAAAGCTGAGTTCGATGGTGTGCAGATGGTTTTTACATGGCGGCTACGAAAACTGGCATAACATAGCCATTCCTCGATGATTCTTTCTGCTTTTTGTTCGTACTGAACTGTAAGGAGGCTAGCAAACTAATATGTAACTGGATTAAAGGATAGTTACACCTAGAAAATGAATTGCGAGGTGAACCTAGGAAAAACATATAAAGCAGCCAAAAAGGAAAAGATGATTTCGTGCTTGATAAAAGATTAGCTAGGGAACGGTTTGTACCATGAGCAAGGTGGTGTCCTGGCGCTCAGTTTGTCTGTTGACGTCGAAGCGCAAAACGGCCTAGGCTGCTGGCACAACAGTGGACATATGTCCTCAGCGGCCTGACGATGACAACGACAGAACTTCAAAATAAGGGCCAAACAAGGGATAACACGATGAGCCAAAGGTTGAGGATGGTAGAGCACAGTCTGGGCTTCATGTTTGCTGTTTGCATCGAAGTGAAAAGAAGCACAGAGGAGGCGCTCACTAGTGGAGAACGGAGGCGATGGTGTTGTGCGATGGCGGCGCGAATCATAGCAAAGAGGAAGCCGGGAGGGGAGTGGTGTGAGGCGGTGGTGATGGCCGGGGCTTTAAGGTGCGCGACGAGCAGGCAAGCAGGCAGCTCGCTGGAGCTTGCATGCGTGCGGTGTCGAGTGGGGCGGCGACGAAATTGCGGCGTGCAGAGCCGTACCATAGATGTGCCTCTGACTGGTGGGTCCCACTGTTCTTATCCCCTACACTTCTCAGCAACATCAATTCTCCTACCAAACTTGATCCAAAAATTCCAGATTTTTGTGGAGAGGCTCAAATAAATATCTGGAACTTGATTCTGAAATTGTATTAACAAGTTTCATTTGAATTTGAAATTGAATGAAATTCAATGGGGCAACTGAATTAAATAGCAATTGAGTTTCAAAAATTGTGAAACTTGGGGAATAAGTCAAGCAAGTCATGCTGACCATGATGGTGTGTTCAAATCTTGATGTTCAAATGAGTTGAACAGAATTCAATATTTGAACTCTAAATATGGCTAGAATTGGCTATGCGTCTCAAATAAAATAGCAAATGGAATTCAAAAATCTTGAAACTTGGTAGGAAGTCAATTTGAAATATTACGAGGTCATGGAAAAATTTGTAGCCTCAAATTTGAATATTTTGGCAGGGCCTAAACATACAGTGCTATATTCAAATTAATTTGAATATATTAGTACTGCATAGTAATTTACCCTAGAAATTTTTATTCAATAGCTTCCAAAATTTGTAGAAAGGTCACTTAAATTATTCTAAGGTCATTGGTGAAGTTCATTTCTTCTGTTACTAAAATTTCAGGATGAGTAAAACAAAGATTATTAATGATATCAAGTTTATGTGTACAACCATAATTGATCTTCACTATGGTTGACAACCGACTGGTACTGAACTTGATAATAAGGAAAACTGGGATTTTACACCCAATGCCTCTAACGCGGTGTAATCAATACCACTACTCCTATACCCGGTGTCCGTAACGAATTCGTGCGAGCGATTTTGACAAGATGTGAACGATTTGTCCCACCTCGGAAAGTTGAGCTCGTTGCAACGAAAATATAAGGCAACGTGCGCTATTGTCGTTACACATCCGATTGAAAAAAGATGTCGTACAAGACTCGGCCACATTCCGTTCGACATAGTCCGCTCGCCCGGTCGAAGTCGACCGGGACGTGTATTAGGCATGTATGGAGCGGATGTTTTTTATATAAGCCCTGGGCCCTTTTTGTGTCATATTAAAAAACTGCCAGTAAAGCCGATGGGACATGTCGAGCCGTTGCGATAACCGAGAGGGATGCAAACTGTGGTTTTTTATAAGCATAATTTTTCTCCGCATACGCTGGGCCCTTTGCGTGTCAAATTGAAAATTTCTCCTTTTATCGAAAAACATCTCCTTTAACGACGCCAAATTTTCCCCTTTAACCCACTTTATGCTTAAATCGAATTGTGTGACCCTCCACACCGCGGGTCTCTAGAGTGGAGACAATGAACTCCAGAACACAAAAGTGGAGACAATGAACTCCATAAAAGAAAAGAAAAGGAAGGAAGAGAAAAATGTTAGAAAAAATAGGTACTACGTACGAGATTTAAGGTGAAAGAGCCTGGAGAACGACACTCTAAAACATGAAATTGATTGACGCAGATTAATCCAAGTCGTGATGTTGTGCTTCTGTTCTTGTTTTTCTGATGTTCTTTCTTTTCACGTTGTCATGTTGTTTTCCTGCCAAAATCTGAACAGTTGCGATGTTATTATTGCAACGATTGCCAAAAAAGAGGAGTATATCAGATTCAAAAATCTTCATTACGCCAGGTCGTATGATTGTCGGACACTCTCCAATCCACTTAGATTGAAATGGATCCACTCCTACCCAAACGAGGTCGTATGATGGCCGGACATGACAGGGATCATGCCAGGATTAATTCCAGGAATCCTATCCTCGTCACTTGAAATCTATGCACCACCTGGGCCCAGGTTGTGCACTGGTCACCTGGCATATTCCCTACGTCTACCCCTGTGCACGGTGTCCGTAACGAATTCGTGCGAGTGATTTTGACAAGCTGTGAACGATTTGTCCCACCTCGGAAAGTTGAGCTCGTTGCAACGAGAATATAAGGCAAAGTGCGCTATTGTCGTTACACATCCGATTGAAAAAAGTTGTCACACAAGACTCGGCCATGCTCAGTTCGACATCGTCCGCTCACCAGATCAAAATCGAACGGGTTGTGTATGAGGCGTGTACGGGGCAGATGTTTTTTTTATATAAGCACTGGGCCCTTTTTGTGTCAAATTGAAAAACTGCCAGTGAAGCCGATTGGACACGTCGAGCCGTTTCGATAACCGAGAGGGATGCAAACCGCGATTTTTTTCTAAGCATAATCTTTCCTGTGTCAAACTAAAAATTTCTCCTTTTATCAAAAAACATCTCCTTTAACAACGCCAAATTTTCCCCTTTAACCCAATTCGTGCGTGAATCGAATTGTGTGACCCTCCACACCCAGGGCCTCAAGAGTGGAGACAATGAACTCCAGAAAATAAAAGAAAGTAAAAGTGGAGACAATGAACTCCAGAAAATAAAAGAAAATAAAAGTTGAGACAATGAACTCCAGAAAAGAAAAGAAAAGAAAGGAAGAGAAAAATGTCAGAAAAAAATAGGTACTACATACGAGATTTAAGGTGAAAGTGCCTGGAGAATGAAACTCTAAAACAGGAAATCGATTGACGCAGATTAATCCAAGTCGTGATGTTGTGGTTCTGTTCTTGTTTTTTTGATGTTGTTTCTTTTCACGTTTTGTCATGTTGTTTTCCTGCCAAAATCTGAATAGTCGCGATGTTATTATTGCAAGGACTGGAACAGTCGTGTATGATTTATTTTGATCGGAATACCACCCCTATTGCTACATTAAATTATTTAGATTACAAATTGTCAGAGCTAGAAGCACACCCGTACATGGGCTCACGCGTCATGGGGACGAACCCCAAGCGTCCCAGCGCAGTTTTGGCCCAGGAATACAAAATGACTCAGTGCGGTTTCAGCCCATGAATAACAGGCGGCCCAGCGCAATGTTGGGCCTACTCTGATAGCTTCATGTACGCTTTGTCCTGACTACCTCCCCGCTGGACCCTTCAATCCACAACGGCCCCTCTATCGATTGCACGAAATGCACCTGGAGGAGCATCCGCCAGCCACCACGCTCTTGGAGCAGCATCCGTCGGCTGTCATGCTCTTGGAGAAGCATCCGCCGGCCGCCACGCTCTTGGAAGAGCATCCATCGTCCACCGGCGTGGAGGAGCATCCGGCGGCCGCCGCACGTGGAGGAGCAATAGTACTAGGTACAATTGCTCATATAATGTTACTGTAAATCAATCCTCATACGGATACGCTGATTGAATTGTAGGAAGCGATGTTAGAAAGATAAGACATGGATGGGAAAAGATAGGCGTACGAAGGAGTGGCGGGATGGAATGAAGTCATTTTTAAATTCAACATTCCAGGGCACTCGTGAAGAAGAAACTAAGCCCTGTCCTTGCACGAAATGTCATAATATTTGCCACGGGACAAGCAAGGAAGTTCATCTTCACTTGCTTCGTAATGGGATGTCATTTGTTTATACTTGTTGGGTACACCATGGAGAAAAACGAGTTGAGAAAAATATTGTTGAGCAATCAGCAAATAATGAGGTGATAATTTCTGATGATGTTGCTATGGAAAATATGATGTCCAGTCTACTTAGAGGCACTAATCATGGTGGTACTTCAGCAGATGTTGATGATCCAGAAGATGCTATAAACCAGCAGGAGCCAACTTGGTGTGCAAAGGCGTTCTATGACTTATTAAATGATTCCAAAAAGGAGTTGTATCCAGGTTGTGAGAAGGTGACCCAATTATCCTTCATTGTCATGTTGTACCAGATAATGTGTTTAACTGGTTTGAGCAAAAAAACGTGTGAGTTGATCCTTGAACTATTCTCATATGTGCTTCCAGAGGGCCATTGCATTCCTAATACACTTGATAAAGTTCAGAAGGTTGTCCGTGACCTCGGGCTGAGCTACAAAAAGATCGATGCATGTGTCAATGACTGTGTGTTATTCCTGAAGGACTATTCTCTGCTGGATCGATGCCCAAAATGTGGTGAATTAAGATGGAAAAATTGTACTGGTGGGGATGCAAGAGAGGCTTTAACTTGTGGAAAATCCAAGAAGCTTGTAGCACACAAGATTCTACGATACTTCCATCTTATTCCCCATCTTCAAAGGTTTTATATGGCAAAATCAACGGCATCAAACATGCGCTGGCACAAAGAAGAACGTATTGATGATGGAATATTACGCCATCCCGCAGATTCGAAAGCATGGAAGCATTTTGATAGCATTCACCCAAATTTCTCATCTGATCCTCGCAACATAAGACTTGGGCTAGCATCTGATGGTTTCAATCCTTTTGGAGTAATGAATGTTTCTTACAGTACATGGCCTGTGATTCTAATCCCTTATAATCTACCACCTTGGTTGTGTATGAAGCAGCCTTATTGGTTGATGTCAATGATAATTCCTAGGCCAAAGTCACCTGGAAACAACATTGATGTGTATCTGCAGCCTTTGATTGATGAGCTACTGAAATTACGGTTTGATGGTGTTGAAACATATGACAGTTCAAAGAATGAGACATTTCTCATGCGAGCTTCTATATTGTGGACAATAAATGATTTTTCAGCATATGCAATGCTTTGTGGATGGAGCACAAAAGGTAGGCTAGCATGTCCATACTACCATGTAAACACTGGCGCCTTGTGGTTGAAATATGGACGAAAGTATTGCTACATGGGTCATCATTGTATCCTACCTCAGGATCACAGGTGGCGTCGGGACATAGCTACTTTCAACAACAAGATAGAGAATAGAGAGGCTCCAAAATCACTCTCTGGTCACGAAGTACTCCAACAATACGAGATTTTTGATCAAGTGAGTTTTGGACAGACGAATAATAAGAGAAAGCGCACTGAGGAAGATAGGTGGCATAGTTGGAAGAAAAAAAGTATATTTTCTCAGCTCCCTTATTGGAAGACATCGCAAATAAGGCATAACTTGGATGTCATGCACATTGAGAAACATTTGTGATAGCATATTGGGGACATTGCTTAATATGGATGGTAAAACAAAAGATAGTCTACAAGCTCATTTTGATATGCAGGAAATGGGTATACGACCAAAGCAACATCCGATGGGTATGAAAGGGAAGTATGATTGTCCATCAGCATCATATAATTTGCAAAAAGATCAGAAGACCACCTTGTGCAAGTTTTTGGAAGATGTGAAGATGCCCGATGGTGATGCCTCAAACATCAAGAGAAGTGTGGACATAACAGCACGTAAGGTATCAGGTCTAAAAACTCATGACTGCCATATTATATTTTAGAAGCTCCTTCCTATTGCAATACGTGACATATTGCCTGAAAAGGTTGTTGAACCTTTAATTGAGTTTGCAGATTGTTTTCTGAAATTTGTTCTAATGAATTGGTGGAACCATATTTGGATAAGATGATTGAACAATTTCCTGAAACAATTTGTAAGCTTAAGATGTGGCTTCCTCCCGCTTTCTTTGATATCATAGTACATCTTCCAATCCATCTTGCCGAAGAAGCTCGCTTGGGTGGACCTGTTTCTTACAGATGGATGTATCCAATTGAGAGGTATCTTGGTACATTGAAGAGGTATGTACGTAATAGAGCTCACCCGGAGGGTTCTATAGCTGAGGGATATATTATGGAAGAGTGTATGACTTTTCGTAGTCAATTTTTGGATAACATCAGCACCAAGCTTAATAGGCCAGAACGTCATGAAGCTGCAACTAGGAATGAACCTTCTCGCGAGTCTAATATATTTATAGAAGTTGATAATTCTAAAAAGGGTTTAAATGGGGCCAACTTGCTATGGTGGAACTACATAACATCAGGCATTATATTATTTCTAATGTTGAAGAGGCCGCTCCATGGATCAAGTACGTATAACACAGATGAGTTTGTTTATTGGTTTCAGAAACGAGTGAGTACATGCAAGTTTTTACTTTGATGAAATATTGAAGAAATATGTGTTCTGAAGGTTGTTTATCGATGACCCCTTTTATACTAATTAATGTGTTCAGATTATGACATTACACAAAGAAGGCAAAGTAACCGATTATTTGTATGCATTATCTAGAGGACCTGATCGTCGGGCGCGTTTTTTAAGTCGATCATTCATAAATGGCTTCTTCTTTTGAACAACAGAGGTGGAAAAATATTTACAGATGCAAAACAGTGGTGTTGTTGTTCAGGATATTGATCATGAGTGGTATGGAGTAATCAAGAAAATGATTTCTGTTGATTTTGAAAAAAAAATCAAGAGGTTCTATTATTTGAATGTGACTGGTTTGGTCGGCCTCGTTCCGGTCAGAGCCAAAGCAGAGGCTTCAAAATGGATCGATACGGAATGATAGATGTTGACACTACTATTTCTCAATTTAAGTATGAGCCATATATTCTAGCCACCCAAGCAGAACAAGTTTTTTACGTTAGAAGTGTGAAGCAACCTAAATGGGCTATAGTTGTTAAAACGAATCCACGAAACCTTTTTGCCATGCCCCCTGGAGACAGTGAAAATAATATCACTGAGACGATGGAGGTTGAGACATTTGATGATCGACGACTTACTGATATAAATGAGGATAGGACAGCATGGGATAGGAATGACATTGAGGGAGCAACCGATGATGCTTTCGCTCTTTCAAATGAAGATGACGACGACGACGACGATGATGATACATATATCAATGATGGTATTGTACCTCCAATAATGGGGGAGGACAGCGAAGATGATGATTTTTTATATAAGTACCGTGTGAGCTAGCTGTACGTGAACTATTTGATTTTTTTTGAAAAGATAGAAGCCGCTATTCTATTTAGCAGCAAGCTTAGAAGCAAGCCGATATTGAATCGTGGCGAGTCGTGGCAAAAGTTCGTAATGCAACGATTGTGTTCCGTGACGAAATATCCTAATGCCACGAACTGGTGAATCGTGGCAAAAGATCCTAATGCAACCGTCGATACCTGCGTACCGTATATCCCTTGGGACTACAAAAAGACCAAAGGAACTTCACCTGTCTGAGTTGAAGACTTGCGAAGGCCCCACGTGTCATATGGGACCGGACCTGCCTCCCATCTATGGTTAGTCCTGTTGTTGCCACGTGTATACAGCAGCCGGACCTACATCCCACACATGGAATAGCTCCGGGCTAAACACTTGTGCGGCACCCCCGGACCTAACCCCCGACAGAGGGAAGCTCCGGTACCGACACGTGTACATCTACACCGGACCTACCCATCCCAGACGGAAAGCACCGATGCTGCCACGTGTCCAACCGCCGGACCTTCAGCCTCAACAATCAGATTGATGGACCCCCAACGGCTCGGACCTTCAAGGGACAATCAAAGACTTCAAGACCCGATTAATTGTCATTAATACCATATTAATGACACACTATCGGAAGGCTCTTAATATCAGTAACGGCACAGTCAAGGCCCGTTACCAAGCTATTAAGGGCAATTAACCTCATTAATTGTGTATTAAGCATCAGTAACCGCCAGGGCCACCTGTCGGGCTAGGCTAATGGTGTAACGATAAGTCCTTGTACTATAAAAGGACTGGTCGACGATACACAAGGGACGGCTTTTTGGAACTCTGAGACCTCTCCCATACACATCTTTGGTACTCAATTCAACAACTACACACCCCGTGGAGTAGGATATTACGCTCAGGCGGTCCAAACCACGTAAATCCTTGTGTCTAATTGCCATCGTCTTTTGAATCTCTGTGCGCCCAATACTGAACTACAAACTCCGCGGGCTACCAACGGTAGTACCGAGAGAATTGCCGGAACAAAACTCTGACAGCTCGCGCGCCAGGTAGGGGGGCCGAGATTCGAAGATGGTGAACTCTGTTGCATGATCGTCCAATGGCAACCCTGCAGTGCAACTTGCTGGAGGCAATCCCTCCAATGTGCAGCAGCCAGCAGGTGCCGTGGCTCCAGCAGGAGTCATGCCTCCACCGCCAATGTCCGCACCGGCAAATCAAGCTGGACAGTGGGACAGGTCATCTGCGTCGGTCATGGCATCGGCTAACAACAACCCTGAACATGCGCTCCATGCAACGCGTGCTCTTCTTCAATGCCCACCACCTCCAGGTGCATCCCAAGGTGCAATGGAGCAGTGGAGGCCTGATGTGGAACATTTGGTTGCAGCAGCAGCCGATTGCATCAGCAACCAAGGTCCTCCCCCCCTCAGGGCGGACCCCATCGCAGCATCGGACTGTGTGGGGCAGACTTGGTCCACACGCTTCCCAACATAGGAGGCGTGCTGTGTCTCAACAAGTGACGTCACTGCCTTCCGGGGTGAGACACACCCATACGGTAACCAGGCTTTCAACTCACGACCTCCGGGCAGAGCTTGATCGCTGTTACCATCAACAGGACGACCACGTCCATATCGAGCGTGCTCATGGAAGGCGAGAGGCTCGAGACAGTCCTGCTCCTGAGGGAGTAGGAGGAGGTTGTTCTGCCCTGGCCATGCACCTACGCATGGTCAGATGGCCACAAAAGTTCCGGCCTCACCTGTAGGAGAAATTTGACGGGACTGTCAATCCCGCTGAGTTTCTCCAGATTTACTCCACCGCAATCCTTGCGGCCGGAGGCAACGAGGCTGTAATGGCCAACTATTTCCCTGTGGCTTTGACTGGGACCACCAGGTCCTGGTTCATTAGCCTTCCACCCGACTCCATCAACAGTTGGGCGGAACTGTGCCAATAGTTCACCGCCAATTTCAGGAGTTCATACACCCGACCAGGCACCGAATTGGACCTTTTTGCTGTCAAGCAGAAGGGGGTGAGAATCCCTGCAGTCCTTCATTCAGAGTTTTTCCCAGGTACGAAACACTATTCCTTCTATCTCCAGCGTCTGTTATTGTGGCATTTAGACAGGGCGTACGAGACAAGAAGATGTTGGAGAAGCTGGCGACCAAGGAGATCACCAGCGTCACGTAACTCTTTAGCTTGGCAGACAGATGCGCCAAAGCTGCAGAGGGCCGTGAAATGCACTCCCAACCGCCTCCGGAGGATAATAAAAAATCCTCCAAGGGTGAAGTCACTACCTTCGGGAGTGGCAAAAAGAAGAAAAAGTCCAATGGCAAGAAAAAGCTGTCGGTCGGCACAACTACTACTGCAGCTGCCGCAGCTCCGGGTGACAGGGGGCCACGCCCCGAGAAATGACCTCGACCATTATCTGAAGACAGTGGCAACTCCAAGATGTGGTGTCCTATACATAAGTCGGACAGCCACAACCTGGAAGACTGACAAGTGGTCCAGAACCTTGCTGAGTGCTACAACAAGCGCCGGGAAGAAGTTCCTTTCCATCAAAGGGAAGGAAAACAGAAAGTCGACGAAGCTCTGGCTGAAGAGGAGTTAGGCTTTCAGGACCCTAAAAAGGTCTTGAAGGCCTTTTACACCTCCGTCGACGACAACTCCGACATCTCCGACAATGAACGTTCGAAAACCATGAACACCATCTTTGGTGGTTCATGGGACATCACCTCCTGCCGTGTCCTCAAGACCATGCGGTGGGACATGGCCTCAATAGCTCCCACCACCAGGGCGGAGCCACACCGAAAGTGGATGGATACTGCCATCACCTTCGATGCATCAGACTGCCCTCGGAACATGATCGGAGCTGGACAACTCCCATTGATGGTGTCTTCGACCATCAACAACATCCAACCCCACCATGTAATGGTGGACGGAGGTTTGGGGCTGAACCTCATAAGCTTTGAAGCTTTCTTCAAGCTTCAGCTCTGACCTTTGGACCTTCGCCCCTCCTGACCTTTCTCCGGAGTAGGTCCGGGGGCCATAACCCCACTCGGTGCAATTACTCTTCCCGTGACCTTCGGGACCTGGGAGAATTATCGCACTGAGAAGTTGGTCTTCGACGTGGCGCGGATCAACTTATCTTTCAACGCCATTCTGGGCAGGCCAGCCTTATACAAGTTCATGGCTGCTGCTCATTATGGCTACTTGGTGTTGAAGATGCCAACACCAGCTGGTGTTCTCTGGAGCCGTGGAGATCGCACCGCCTGAGTGACAGCTATGGAAGAACTCCACGCGCTTGCTACAACGCAGGAAGAAGTATCCGGAAAGGAGCAAGCTCCGAAACCCCTGAGTATTCGTCATCGAGGCTCAACCTCCGCACCTCGCTTGCAACCAAGTGGCGACACCGACATTCCCGTCAAAGTCGTCCAAATCGGTTCCGACACCGCTCAGACCACCCGTATATCGGGAGGTCTGAATGACAAATAGGAACTCGCGCTCATCACTTTCCTCAGGGCTAACGTCAATGTGTTTGCCTGGCAACCGTCACAAATGCCTAGGATCCCTAGGGAAGTGATCGAGCATAATCTGAAGATCTATCCTGACGCTCGGCCTGTACATCAGAAGCCTCAGAAGCAATCAGTAGAGTGACAGAACTTCATACGACAAGAAGTGAAGAAGTTGCTCGAAGCTGGATTCATACGAGAAGTCTTCCATCCAAAATGGCTGGCAAACCTAGTCGTTGTACCTAAGGCTGGCGGGAAGCTTCGGATGTGTATTGACTACACTACACTGAATAAGGCATGTGCAAAAGATCCATTTCCACTACCTAGAATAGATCAGATAGTGGATTCCACCTCCGGATATGAATTACTGTGTTTCTTAGACGCATATTTTGGGTACCATCAAATCAGAATATCTGGGGAAGATGAAGAGCATACCTCCTTCATCACAGTAGATGGATTATATTGTTATACTGCCATGCCATTTGGTCTCAAGAATGCTGCTTCAACATTTGTACGGGCTATGTACAAAACTTTTGGAGAGCTCATCAGAGACGTAGTGCAAGTGTATGAAGATGACATCGTCCTCAAGATTAAGAACAAGGAGTCGTTCCTTGACACCTTGCAAGCTGTCTTCGACAAGTTGCGAGTCACTCGCACGAAGATGAACCCAGACAAGTATGTCTTCGGGGTTAGCTCCAGAAAGCTTCTTGGATTCTTGGTGAACCACCGAGGCATAGAGGCGAATCCGGTGAAAATTAAAGCTATTGAATATATGCGGCCGCCAGCCCGCATCAAGGACGTCCAGAAGCTGACTGGATGTCTAGCCGCCCTCAGCCGGTTTATTTCAAGGCTGGCAGAACAGGCGCTACCTTTCTTCAAGCTATTGAGGAAGTCTAGACCATTCCAATGGTCCGAAGAAGCAGAAAAGGCGTTCCAGGAGCTAAAGCAGCTCCTCACCACCCTACCAACCTTGGTAGCTCCGAACCCTGGCGAGACTCTACTGCTTTATATTTCAGCAACTGACGAAGTTGTCAGCATGGTCCTGGTTGCAAAGAGACCAGAACCGTCACAAGCTCAGGAATCCAGACCCCTTCGGGAGGGTCAGGAGGTTCCTGAAGGCGAGTAGGGTCCCAGCCCCTAGACTTGGGTCAACAAGGAGTTACTCTTGTTGAGAAAGAAGAGCCGAACCACCCTGGGAGGGTCCAGGTCACTCCTGAAGAAGCTCCGGGTTCCTCCAACAAGGACCCGGAGGTCTCCGAACAAGAACCGGACCCCTCCGGGAGGGTCCGGGTCAATGAGGAGGAAGCTCGAGGCCCCTTTGGGAGCGTCCGGACGGTCCAGCGCCCAGTGTACTTCATCAGTGAAGTACTCCGTGACACCAAGACTCGGTACCTTGAGGTGCATAAACTGCTCTACGCAGTTCTTATTGCCTCTAGGAAGCTCTGGCACTACTTCCAAGCTCACAAGATTTCAGTGGTAACCTCTTATCCACTACGTGCAATCTTGCATAACCCCAATTCCACTGGGAATATTGCAAAGTGGGCAGTGAAATTAGCCGAGTTCGACCTTGAATTCATCCCAAGACAAGCGATCAAGAGTCAAGCATTAGCGGACTTCATGGCGGAATGGACCCCCTCTCCATCAAATCCTGGGGGTCCTAGTGAGCAGAAGTTGGAACCCAAGGTTCCGGTTTTCACTGAGCCTCACTGGACTCTCTACTTCGACGGCTTCATGCAGAAGCAAGGGTCTGGAGCTGGAGACCTTCTCCTTGCTCCGACCGGGGAGAAGGTGAAATACATGGTGCACCTTGACTTCAAGGCGACCAACAACATGGCGGAGTATGAAGCACTAATTTATGGACTCAAGGTGGCACTGTCGTATGGTGTCAAGCAACTGTTGGTAAAGGGTGATTCACAAATTGTTGTAAAACAAGTCAAAGGTGAATGTTGCTGCAACAACCCTCAACTAGCTGCATACCTACTTGAAGTCCAGAAGCATCAGAAGGACTTCGACGTCCTAGATCTTTGCCATGTCCAACGTCTCAATAATGCTGAAGCTGATGAACTCTCGACAAAAGCTTCAACCGGGGCTCTGGCTCCCGACGGAACCTTCGTCCGGAGGTTGTCAAAACCTACAGCTCAACCTGCCGAACTAAGCGAAGGGGGCGAGACCAGCACCTCGAAGCTGGCGGTCCTGATGGCTCTGTTACCATGGCGTCCATCAAGGGTCGTAGGTGCTGCAAGAAGCTCCAAGCAACCCAACACGCAAGACTCAAATGCACAAGCTAGCTCCGATGCATGGATCTCGGAGACCCGGAGCTACTTGAAAGACAATTTCCTTCCTGAAGATAATGTATCCGCTGACCGGATAGTCAGATTGGCTAAAAGATACACGCTGGTAGAAGGGGATATCTATCGGTGCGGTGCCAACAGCATCCTAATGCAGTGCATTAGAAGGGAAGAAGGCTGCGAGCTCCTCACAGAAATCCATGGAGGTGAGTGCGGAAACCACGCGTCTTCCTGCACGCTGGTCGGTAAAGCCTTCTGGCATGGCTTTTACTGGCCTACAGCACTCCAAGATGCAACTGAGCTGGTGAGGAAATGTGAAGCATGACAGTTCCATGCAAAACAAATTCACACACTGGCTCAGCCTCTACAAATGATACCTCCTACATGGCCTTTCACTGTGTGGGGGGTGGATATCTTGGGACCTTTCTCAAGAGCCGTCGGAGGTTACAAGTTCCTGTATGTTGCCATTGACAAATTCACAAATGGCCGGAAGCAACTCCAGTTGTGACAATAAACAAGCAATCAGCTATCAATTCTTGCAGTCCATCGTATGCAGATTTGGAGTCTCAAACAAAATCATAACTGATAATGGGACCTAGTTCATAAGCTCTGCATTCCAAGGATATTACGAAGACCTTAGCATCCAAGTCAGCTACGCTTCCGTAGCTCACCCGGCAAGCAATGGCCAGGCCGAGAGAGCAAATGCAGAAATCCTAAAAGGACTCAAGACGCGCACATATGAGCGCCTGAGAAAACATGGAGCCACCAGGATCAAAGAGCTTCCGCCCACACTGTGGGCCAACAGGACAACTCCAAACCGGTCAACTAGAAAGACACCCTTCTTCCTGGTGTACGGAGCTAAAGCAGTCCTTCCCCTGGAAATTTGATGAGTAAAAGATGAGGCCCGATCTTCTGAAAGGTAATGGATAAGTCGATTGATGTGGAGATCTCGACGTTGATGATTCGAGGCTCTCGAGAAGGACACGAAAAACCCCTGCAATCATTACAACACCGCTCTGTTGGTTATCAATCGTGCTTCACACGATTGACCTTGCCAAGAAGGCTAATCCGTGCAAGTGCAACCGAGAACACGAGCAAGAACATCGAAGACACGATCTGAAATCGCGAAGTTGGGGTCTCACAAACCGTAGAACAACGATATTATTGATCTAAGCAAAACCCAATTGTTCATGGTGGCTACTATGGAGTATATATAGGTTCGAGGACGTCCAAGTGGGTGTTGGGGTCGTGACCTAACCCGAACACACAAAAATAATGGACTTAGACTTGATACAAGGCCCAATGGCCCAATACGATGGCGCAGCACCCTAACAGATTCTGAACTCGATTTTGTTTCGACGATTCCCGTCGACTCCTAAGGAATTTTGACATGGGACCAGTGCCATTGGAAAGGTTATCCTCTCCCCTTCCCTTGCATATGTAGAACGTCCAAAACATAGTTCGTATGCGTCCTGGGCGTCCGTTTTAGTGCGTACTGCTCCTGGACTCCGAGTTGGACACGATTTTGAGTTTGACTCGCTTTCCATCTTCTTTGAACGAATTCTCTGGTCCTCCACGTCCCAAGTACTTCCTCCAAGTACTCCTTGAACCTCTCCATGGATCCTAATCACAATTAAATCATTAGGTAGCAATCTATGCTCAAAACCATATAAGGAGACATATAAGAACGAGCTCACCTCTAAAATTAATTGTTGCGTATGAACTCTATTGACTACATCTTGTATGTTCAATGGAGTGTTGTTTGTATCCATAGAAGTGATGTCCTCATCATCCTCCCCTTCTTGAATTGGAGTCATCCTCGGCTAAAGTTCATCTTCTCTTATGTGTTGGTCCAAATGTGCAATGCCATCAAATCTTTTTGTATGCATGAATGGAGGAGGCCAAGGTGGTGGACGACATAGTGCGCCATCTTGATCTTTTCCATCAAATAAGAGTGCAAATTCACTTGAGCTAGGATCCCAAACAAATAAACATTGTGCCATGTTTATTTGTGCAATGATAATGTGCATGATCTCATCATTCTCCCCTTCTTTATAACAAGCCGTCCTCGGCTTGCTCGTATGTCCAGCAAAGAAGTTTGCTTTGGGGGTAGAATGAGCGTTGTCCATATTGCACAACTGCAACAAACAATGCTTCTCTTTTATTTGTTGTCTCTGCTGCAAGGAAAAAATACTAGAAAAACTTGACAAGGCATTATTAGCATTAGTGCATTTATTTACTTTACCATGTCGTTGTAGCACAAAAGGAGCTTGCACATTAGAACATATGTAAACTTTATGCACCATAAATTCACCACTATCTTCATAGTTGCCTATAGCATGAAAAATATTTCTACTTAATAAAGGAAATTCAAATTGAGAAAACATTCTCCTCTCTACAATATCTAGATCATAAAGAGTGTCAAATTCAATATATCCCATTGTATTTAGAGAAGACAACAATTTCAGTTTATCATTTTCACAAGCAATTGGAATCAAATTCTTAATTTCAGCACATGTGGATGATAAAGTATCAAATTCATTCAGTTGTTCTAGCATAGGTACAATATAATTATTAGCACACAACTCATTTTTAACAGAAGGATCAGCAGGAAAATCAACATGTGGCAATGGTGTATCAATAAAAGATTCCACTAGTCGCTCCTCGACAATAGCATGATTGATGAAAAAACTCAGAACATCCAAAAACTTCTCACCTTCAATAAGTGTGTTGTGATATTCGTTACCTTTGTTCTCATTTTCAGCAGTAATTGTGGGTGAAATATGAATTGATAGATCTGAATTTTCACAGGAGTTGCTGAACACCTCATTCGCTTTTGGATTTTCTACAATTATTGGTTCTTGTTCCTACAAAAGGTTAGGCATAGGAGGAGGTACAACAAGAAAATTCTTCTCAAGCTCATGTATTTCATCTTTGCAATTGGATACACTAGTAAATGTTTCTCGCATAAGAATTTTCATATCTTTCCATGTTCGAGGTTTTTCTAAATCACTTAAGTTGTTCCACCAAGTCAATGCACAAACTACTAATGCACTTGCAAAATTTCTAATCTTTCTCCTCTCACACATATGACATTGTTCAAAAATTTTATCCAACTCTATTTCCCAAGCAATATATTCATCATAACCAAGACCATCAAAAGAAGGAAAAGATGGGATAATGTAATTACTTATTGTTGAAGGAGTTGTAAAGGTGGTCTGAACATCATGTGCAACCTTGGATGATATTTGATTTTTAGTGAGCAACTCCATCGTCCTCTTCATCATGTCAATAATCTCAGCACATAATGCATAATTCTTGCTTTTACCCGACATTGTTAGTAGCAAACAGAAGACAACAAAAAAATATGTTATCCCTATCAACTACAAAGGATAATGGCAATGTGGAAGTGGAATCACACACTCTCAAGCATCTTACCACACTTTTACAAGTGTTCTTACTGACACTGCAGGTGGCAAACGGTGGCCGGTATGAAGAAACAAATGAAGTGTGGGATGATTGCAAAGGTGTATCGATTCTGCTCAAGAGTAAGGTGTAGCTTGGATGGCACTTTATATGTAGCAAGGATTAGCAACAATGAAAATCAGATAGTAAAGTTGAATAAGTGTCCAAAGTACTTGTCAAAGTTGCTCACCTAAATGTGTTCCTAGTAGTTCAAGCTAGCAAGACATGAGACAAAACTAGATGACACAAAGAATGCAAGCACTTCTGTTTTTTTTGTTGTTTTTTTCTCCTTTTTTGTGTGGCTTTGGTATCTTGTTTTGCACTTGCCTTTTTCTTTTTTCTTCTTTTTTTAGAATGTGCTGCAAAAGAAGAACACAATGCAAACACTCAAAGATATCTCATAGGTCTGTCACAGATTTTCTGCTCAATGTTCTAAGGACAATTAAGCACCTTTATATGCCCCAAATATAAAAACTTTGAACATAAATATTATAGATATACCTATCCTCTTTAATTTAAGTATATGGAAGATCTATTTTGGATAAGAACAATGGGAGATATTGTCCCCGAAATACAGACTGTTCAGAATTTCTAGATCAATAACAGATTCAGATGTAATGCAATTTTGACCTTGATAACTATATTTTACAGGAAACTGATGAATACAAAAGTTATAGAGAACTTCTTAAGCTTTCCATAAAATACAAGAACACCAAAATCTGAGTTTGTATGAGCGAGATATGATGAAAATACTGAACTAGACAGAGATGAATCTAATCTGGACGTGATGACGTGATTCAAAAGGATGAATCACACAATGCAAAACTCAAACTAAGACCAAAAACACTTTCTAAACCAGCAATATGACTCAACAATGGACAAAAACTCACCAAAACAAAACTGGATAACAAAGTTGCAAATGGCTCAATGGTGGTTTGGACAAAGTGATGAGGAGATCTACTAAACTGCAAATTTTTTTTGTGGCTTTTTTGTGGACTCTAGGTACGTATAACAAAACTAATGTAATGGATAGATGAATTACCTAACGGGCAACCTGGAAGTTTTATACCAATTGATGAGTAAAAGATGAGGCCCAATCTTCCGAAAAGTAATGGATAAGTCGATTGATTTGGAGATCTCGACGTTGATAATTCGAGGCTCTCGAGTAGAACACGAAAAACCCCTGCAATCGCTACACCACCGCTCCGTTGGTTATCAACCATGCTTCACACGATTGACCTCGCCAATAAGGCTAATCCCTGCAAGTGCAATCGAGAACACGAGCAAGAACGTCGAAGACACGATCTGAAATCGCGAAGTTGGGGTCCCACAAACCGTAGAACGGCAATATTATTGATCTAAGCAAAACCCAATTGTTCATGGTGGCTACTATGTAGTATATATAGGTGGGAGGACGTCCAAGGGGGTGTTGCGGTCGTGACCTAACTCTAACACACGAAAATAATGGACTTAGACTTGATACAAGGCCCAATGGCCCAACACGATGGCGCAGCACCCTCACAGATTCTGAACTCGATTTTGTTTCAACGATTCCTGTCGACTCCGGGGGAATTTTGACATGGGACCTGTGCCATTGGAAAGTTTATCCTCTCCCCTTTCCGTGCATATGTAGAACGTCCAAAACGGAGTTTGTATGCGTCCTGGGCTTCCGTTTTAGTGCGTACTGCTCCTGGACTCCGAGTTGGACATGATTTTGAGTTTGGCTCAGATTCCATCTTCTTTGAACGAATTCTCTGGTCCTCCACGTCCCTAATACTTCCTCCAAGTACTCCTTCAACCTCTCCATGGATCCTAATCACAATTAAATCATAAGGTAGCAATCTATGCTCAAAACCATATAAGGAAACATATAAGAACGAGCTCACCTCTAAAATTAATTGTTGCGTATGAACTCTATTGATTGCATCTTGTATGTTCAATGGAGTGTTGTTTGTATCCATAGAAGTGATGTCCTCATCAAAATCACCTTGGGGTCACTCCGGGTCCGGACCTTCGACGATGCCACGTAGGACCAGCTCCAGCGTGTAGACCTTGATCTCCTTGAAGAGGGAAGGTGCCGAGCAGCTGTTCGGAATGCCCGATAACGCCAAGCTCTTCGGCGCTATCACCAACGGCATGTTCACATCCGACAGCTCGAGGAAGGCGATCTGGTGCTACGGAGAATACAATCCAAAGAAGGGTTAAACAAACTTTCCCCTAGCTGGGAAGGACCTTTCCGAGTGATCAAAGTATCCCCTCCCGGATGCGTTTGCTTGGCAACCGAGGATGGGACACCTCTCCCAAATCCTTGGAACATTGAGCACCTCCGTAAGTTCAACGCTTAATATCACGGAGGTGAGTCTGTAGTTACATGTGATGTATGTTATAGAGTCATTGTACAGAGTCGGGTAGCTCCTCCGGGAGAACAGCTGGACCTTACGCGGAAGGTCCGCAAAGTTCAGGCAACACTTGTCACAGTATCAGAACTAAAAGTGTAGCTAGCTACCTTGGGTCAAACGAGAAACAAAACACACTTAGCCTGGTTCCATACCCTAAGGGTGTACTCGTTTCCCCTGTACCCCGGACCTACAATGAAAGACATCATTGTGTGGAAACAGACTCCACGTGCATTTATTTTGTACAGGCTCAATATTTTTTATTTTTCACTTTCTTATCTATAACAAAGTTGTGCAATTCTTAAGAAACTTTAGCTCGACCATTTCATGTACAATTCGAGTTGCATCGTCTATTCTTCCGGGTCCAAACATTGTTAATGGTCTACTCGTCTGAATGCCACCAAGCGAATCTAGGGCCGGAGTGTGCTATCGACTTAGTCTGGTCATGCACCCTAAGTACGCCACTCTACCTACACCTCGGCAGGCCGAAGTAAGGTGAGTCCAGAAACGATCGGACCTGAAGGAAACAAGGAAGTGCACTTGATTGAATTTAGAATTGTGTTCGATCTAAAACTTTCTCGGGAATAGTAAGTCGCAATGAAGTTATAGATAGGAAACGGATTTTACTATTTTTCTTGACTTCAGTGTGCAGGAAAAATAAAGACCACATGATGATAGTGAATGACCGGAGCTACCAAAGCTCTGACATCCCCTAAGGTGGCTTGTGTCGATGTTTCAAACATTGATAACGAGCGTCTCTGGAGCTACTCAGCTCGAGTAAAGCAGGGGGCCAGCCGTCAACGTGAACAAAAGAAGGTGGGAAGACTCCACAGTGGGGTCTGCTGTCGACACACAACGAGTTGACAAAGGCCACTGCCGGAGCTACCAAGCTCCGACACCCCAGAGGACTAACCGTTGATGCTCTACGCGTTGATGGAGACCGCTGCCGGAGCTACTGAGTTCCGACGATGGTCAATGCCAGAGCCACTGAGCTCCGACAACCTCAGGGGGCCTTCACCATCGAAGACATCAGACCTACGCTCTACAAGTTCGAAGCACGCAAGTCTTCAACAACTGTTACATCCTCTTGGTACATGTTCACAATCAAATTGTGTACATCTACCAGGGGGCCAAGTGGGACAAAGGTGTTGAAGACAAAAAATGAAATTCACAAAAAACTTGGATTTCATTCATCTGGGGACAAGATATTACAAAATTGGGGAAAAAGAAGAGAGGATACAAGCGAGAGCTACAAAGAGATGGCCCTAGACACTATGGAAGAATGAGGCGACCATCTAGGCAACCTCTGATACGCTGGCTTGGGTAGCTTCTCCCTCTCTGTCGATGGGGCCTTCAAGCACCGGGTCCAGGGGAATTGAGGGTCCCGGCTTGTGTAGCACATCAGCACGAATTCTGCGACGTTCTTCGCCAGGGATTGTCCCTCAGTTTCCAGCTGGTCCACAATGACATCGCCCATCTTGGTGAGCTTGTTGCCTGCCGAACTCAACGCCTGCAACGCTTGGTCCAGCTCTGGCTCCGGATCATTCGGACGCATAGGACTAAAACCCATTTGTGTCAGCGCGTCGTTGGCTTTGCCCAGGAAGTCCCAAACTTGATGGGACTCCGCAGCCCTAGAGCCTCACATCTCTTCCAAGGATCTTCTAGTCGCCGCAAGCTCTGAATTCTCCTGGGCAAGACGCTCTACCTCTTTGGCGTTCTGCTGAATCTTTTCAGCAACCAGCCTTTCGAGTTTGTAGAGCTCTTCCTCCCGAAGGTGGATCTTGTTCCGACGGTCGACCAGGTCCTTCTCTTGGCCCTGCACCTTCTTCTCCTTGGCAGCAATTTCATCCTCCCTCTTGTGGACGTCCTGTCCTCGCTGTCAGGCCTTCTTCTCCTATTTTCCGCAGCGCTCATCCAATTTCTTGGTGCGCTCTGCAAGACTCTTGTCACCCAAAGTCAGCCTCTGAGTAAGCTCTTCCTCCCTCTTCACGAGGTCATCCCGCAGCTCCAGGAGTTTTTGCTCTTCATCCTCGAGCTTTTTCCCCCGCTCCTCAATGGCCTCCCGGCGCTTGATGAGGCTGTCGTGGATGGCGCTGAGCTTCTCCCCGCGATCATTCGCCGCATTATTAGCAGCTATGGCCTGTTCGTGGATGGCCCGGGACTGGTTGTCAAGGGATCGCACCATGCTTTCCCTCTCGTCCAGCAGCTTACCCCAGTACTCCAACCGGACCTTCTCCCTCTTCACCCACTCCTTGTCGTCAGCCAGCCTCGACTGCGCCAGCTTGGCATCGAATTGGAGCCGGTTGCGCCACCTCCTAAGAGTTTGGCGCTCCTCCTCGAGGGCCTTGCTGTCGTGGTAGAAAGCCAGCTGGACCTGACGAAGACTGGAGCAGGCGTTGTCAATAGTCAACGATAGAGGGATTGGGTCCGGACCTGTCGGGGTCCTCTCCGCTGGTTCCAGCGGGTTATCCATGACAAAAATCGGGTCCCACTCTACAAGAGCGGTCCCCTGAGATTCCACAGCACTAGGGCCGCCCTCCGGGATAGCCTCGGCCACCGCCGAGGAAGGTCTTGCTACAGAAGTTTCGACCTCTGGAGTTGGCTCCGAAGGTCTCGCCGCCAAGTCATCAACAAGTGGTCCCTCAAGCGGGGGGCCAACAGCTTCATCTTGGCACGCTGGCTCAGGCGCGGGCACCTTCGGGACCACCGCCTCTGGGGCAGGCATTGAATATTCTGCCGGAGCTGAAGCCACTTCCGGCTCCGACGCTGGCGCCTCCTCCGCCGCCGGCTCAGGCGCAGGCGCTTCGACCATCAGGGGCTTGGGAGCTGGCACCTCTGCAGCAACCGGCTCAAGCGCCAGAACTTCTTCGATGACCGGCACGGGCGCTGGAGCATCATCAGCCACCAGCTCTACCGCTGGGACTTCATCAGCCACCGGCTCTACCGCCGAGACTTCATCAGCCACCGACTCTACCGCCGGGACTTCATCAACCACCGGCTCTACCGCCGGGGCCTCATCAACCACCGGCTCGACCGTCGGGTGTAAAATCCCACTTTTTCCTTCATATGAAGTTCAGTTGTAAGTTGGTTATCGACCCTAATGGAGACTAATTATAACTATGCTTATGAACTTGATCTCATCAAATAATTTCTTCCACTCATGCTTAAATTTTATTAACATGAGGAATGGACTTCACCAGTAATCTTAGATTAATCTTTTGACCTCTCTTCAAAGTTTGAAATTGTTTTAATGGAGGATCCTAGGTCAAATTAATATACAGTACCCAATATATATTCAAATTAATTGCAAATTGAATATACTACTGTACATTTGGCCCTGTCAAAAATATTCAAATATGAGGCTATAAATTTTTCTATAGCCTTCTAATATTCTAATTAGACTCTCGGAAAGGTTTCAAGATTTTTTAAGCAAGTCTCCATTAACTTGGACACGCACTGAGAGTTTAATTCAACGTCAACTCAAAAGGTTGACGTGTACGTAACTTTGTCGAAATGAAGTCCCAATTTTTCTGGATGGCCCTCATGGTTCCAAAAGGCTAAATTCAAAGTTTCATGATTTTTGAGCCTCATATGCTAATTATTCGCCTGAGCAAATTAAATACTATTTGAATTCAAATTTGAAATTAAATCTGACTCAAACTTTGTCGGAACTGAAATTTGATTTCACATTTGGATTCCCCACATTTTTCTTAGACCTCACACCAAATTTGGAAATTTTTGAACAAAGTTTGAGGAGAAATTAAAAGTAGCAGAGAGGATAGGGATGAAAATCAAAGCAGGGCCCACATGTAAGTCTCACAAATGAGTGAACCGACTATGTCTTTTGTTCTCAGCAGGACAGCGCGCTTGTTGCATGCCGCCAGCACACAAGCTCGCTCCCAAGGAAAAGATCAAGGCGTTTTCCTTGTCCTACTCCTTATCATCCTGCAGACGAGAATACTGCTACCTGGTCCAGTTTTTCATCGCTGGTTAACAGCAAAGAGCACCACAACGCTGCTCTGCTCACCACCTTGTGCAGCAACGCTGTTGCCCCGTCGAGCCGCGCCTCTGATAGCTCCTGCGCCAAACCGAGGACACCAAAAGCTTCAGCATGGTCTGCTACCTCTCCTCAAGTTGTCCCAGCTCAGTTTCCTCCCTCCCCATGCGGTGAACAGCTTCCCCGAGCTCTGTTCCGGGCTGCCGTCGTGGCTCCTCCTTGTAGGGCGAAACCACAAGCTCTCCCCTCCTAACAAGCACGTCACACAGGTCCGTGAAGATCCCCTCTCCACATTCTTGTATCAAGTTGAGCTCCCATGGCTTGGTTAGGTAGGGAGATCAAAATTCGTGACCCACACATGTGAACTCTAGGTCGCCATGGAAACCTACCTTGCGGCCATTATCCCCTCAATTAGAGCCCAGATCCTAGCTCCTCATGTCGCCATGAATCTTCTAGACTTAATTTCTGTGAGTTTAGGGCATTGGTGAGCCACGTCCCATGGTGCCCAAGAGGTCACCGCCGCTGCCGTCGTCGGCGGCGACTTTCCACTCCCCGTGGCGGGTATCCATGTTGCCAAAAATGTGTTCCAGAACGCGCGGAACAACTATTGTTTTTGGGTAGTGTTCATTTGACGCTCCTAGGAGTGGGAACGGCCGCATGAAGTCAGTAGGAAGCTCCCAGTTCGGGTCTGGCTAGAGGTAGAAGATGAACCTGACAGTGGGTCCCCCTGTCAGTGATTCAATTCTGTTTGTTTTTCTAATTCCAGGAACTTTGCCCAAATTCAAAAATGCATATCTCTCTGTAATTTGCTCCAAAAATCTTCAAACAAATTTTTTTTGAGAGGCCCTGAGCTCTAGTTTCTGTTAGTACAAATTGGGATCTATGAAAATCAGTTTTCAATTCTGTAGATTGCAATCTTTCCAAATACAAATAGATTTTTCTCAGCTGAACCTTCCACTGGAAAAATCCCCAAAATTCACATAAAATACATTGTCCTATTATTGATTACAAGAAATAGTTTTGGAGCCATTGCACCTGTATAACCCTCTGTATAATTCAATTACTTTTTTTAGTCATTGAATTATTACAGATATTCAGTTGCTTTATTGTGTCCCAAATTTGAACTGAACACTCCTTTAGTCATATATTAGTCCCTGTAAAAATTTGGGATTTAATTGACTTAGTATCCTGGTTCTAATTCGGTTGCCAACTTAATGTTAATCGAAAAGCAAAAATTCAGATATAAAATAATTCCAGAAATTCTTGCCAACTTTGAAATTTAATATCTCCTTCATAAAGGCTTATAAATTTATGAAACCAATTTTGCTAGAACCAGAACAACATCCTATATCTTGATCATCAACTGGCAGCTATGTTCAAGCTACAGTTTCTTCTCTAAAATTCTTGGAATTTTATTGCTTACCATAATTTTAGAGACAACAAACTACTTTGATCATCTCCTGTTCTTTGCAAGAGTATTCCCTGTAGTCCCTAACATCTACCATAAAAATCCCAAAGCCAAAGAAAATCATTCACTCACTATAACCATAGTTAGAAGCTTATGAACTATATCTACATTATAATTTACTAGCGTTCATATATACATGTCGTGTAGTGATCGAGATTGACGAACAGCGTCGCTTGAAGGAGAAGACCAGGGTGTCCACTTGAAGTCCTTGGCGGAGTCATGCGCAGAAGGACCACTAACAATTGACATTTATTCGAGTCGCAAACTAAGGCAAGCCCCGGTTTGCATTTAAGAGCTTTTCAAAGTTTTCCAGTTTTATTCACTTACGTATTCAGTTGATATTGTGCATTACGTATAAGGTGTTTGATACTCCACTTGCATGACCACAAATCCCATGGTTTGGTTGGAACGAGTTATAGTTTGACCTGTAGTAACTGCCTTGCTAATGCATAGGAAATCCGGTAGAAGTCGAGTAGTTGGAATCTACTCGCGAGAGATATAGGACATATCTCACAGGATTGGTTAGATAAACAATGGCTTAATATAATGAATCCGAGACCGGGCAGGGAATGGATAGGAAGCGACGAGAATTGAGTCTCGGTCGCATAGCCCTGCCTGTGTCGCTTGAGGACCGTGCCGTATGCGGCACCGTTGGGCAAGCTTGAACTGTACCGGTTGCATAATGGTATATGGGCCCATTAAACTGATGTAACTCCAGACTGTAGTGTGGAGACTCCTCGGTTGTCCTTGAATGGAGATGCGAAGGCATAAAGGTGTAAATCTTCTAGCGGGCAACTTTGACGTGTCCGTGTAGAGGACCTTTTGCTCGGGATGAAGGGGTTTGTCGACATTGGGGTCTTGGGTGAAAGGTGGCCACGTATGACGCGGGGAGGAGAGCACGTATGTGTCTCCCACGCGGGTGTGCGTGTCGTGCAGTCCGGGTGTGTCCTGATTGCAATCACCGTCCCTCGCGGTAATAGAGTACCACTTGTTCACTGTGTCGTGACGTAGTAAATACTAAAGAAGCCAGCAAATTATATTGTATTGAATTATAATTGCTTTGCAACCTTGTATGACTTAGAGATAGCAAAATTAAAGTTTACAATTTCCCCATACTTTAGCGGTAATAGCTTTATGTGCTCTGAGCATGTCATATCATCGGTAAAGCGTTTCTTGTTTGATTGTGGAGCCCATGATGTGCCATGCTTGGAGAATGTCATTTGCTACATAAAACCTGATTATAAGGATCCACTTATAGGCGAGTCTATTTATGCTATTTGTTACCTATGTTAGTATTCACCCTGCATATGTCTAGTGAGACGGTTAAGTCTTGCTGAGCCTTATGCTCACGTTTGCGCTTTAACGATTTTTGCAGGTATTAGTTTTATTGCTACTGTTCAGGTTGTACATGACTCGAGGTGTCGAGGTAAATCTCATGTGAACCACGCCGCTGCTGATTGTTCTCCGTGTTGCTAGTGAGAAGCGTCTTAGGGCATGGACGTCTTCTCTCCTGCTTAGTTAGGTGAGATTATGAGTATGTATTTTCCGCTGCGTGTGTACTTCTGTGGTACACTCTTTTGTAAACTCTTCTTATTATGAAATGAAAACTTTATATGTTTTGGTATCCTTTTCGTGTGTGCTGTTAGGTGCCGCATCGCACGGCACCACCCAATGAGATCCTCGGATGTGTAGACTCCGGTCCCCACAGACATGGTATCAGAGCTTCATTGGTAATAGCACGGTCGAAAAGAGCCTATTTTCGAAAATTGCGAAGTAGTCGAGTGAGGATTAGCTATATGCCCCTTTAAGGACTATTACTAGTATAAGTTATAAAGGTGGTAAACTAACTTGTTATATTATTTCTGTAACGACGCTCCGTCTTCAAGGTAAGAGGTAAGGTACGCCACCGAGAGCGGATCAATCTCGGTAAGCTCTGCATACGAGATGTGGTATGTAATCTTTCCGTGGTTTGGCACGGAAAGTCAATATGAGTCTCTGAAACCTTCCATGTTTCTGAGAACATATGACACGCGGTACCCCAGCGTGACACAAAATTAGTGGGAGCCCCCGTAGGGTGGTGTATAACTCGATAGTATGCATCTCTAGAACTATCCATGTTCTATGGGATCATGCGAAACACGTATGCCCGAGCGTGTATAAGCCGGTTCGTACGGGAGTCTTCGCTGTATAGACGTATTTACAGCCATGTACCTCGAGACATGACTTCGCTCGAGGGCGACTCACACCAAAGTCGTATGCGTTTACTTTCATATATATTATTGTGACTGCCTGTCGTGTTTCCCCGTGCCGCCCTTGAGGTGTGAAGGTGTGAAAGGGAATTGTTTGTCTTCTGCAGGTACACTAACTTCGGTAGCGAACCGTGTAGAATATGTTTGCGAGTGATCGATATTAGGACCACCTATAGACGTATCCGGATATACCGGGTTAGACTTTTCTTTTGGTAAGGCACGTAGTACCGTCAGTATCACAATTGATACTTTGACCATCTCCCACGAAAGAAATGGCTACATATTCATATTAAGTCCAAGTATCAGTTGCTGATATCTTATGGACAAGGAAGAATGTTTCTCTTCAAGAGTAGGTGAACCAAAGTCCTTTGATCCTGGCGAGAGTTTAGCTCGACTTCGCCGGAGTAAGATTTTGGTTAAGTATGAATATCTATAGTGATATGCTATGGATAAGAAGGTCGTCAAGTCTCTTTTAAGATTCCATTTGGTTCCAAAGAAAATGATTTGTTGTGAATCAAGTTCTAGCCATCGGACTTGAGTTTTGAGCTAAGTTTCAAAATTTGAGTTTGTTTCCAAATTCTTGTGTTTCGAAGCCGGCGAGTTCTGTTTTTGAACAGAATTGACCTGACTTTGAAATTTCATATCTCCTCCACCAGATGTGCTATGAGACCAAGTAAGGACTTCTTGGAAAGCTTTAGAATGCTTCTACAAGTTCTCTATTCAGTTCAAGACCAAAATCTTTTCTTAAGTGGGTGAAATTTTGGAAATCGCAGAAACTGTCCGGGACTATAGAAACTGGACAAGAACTTTTCTGAACGTGACCCATAACTAGCAGAATTTGCATCCAATGGTGTCGTGCGAGTAACCGTTGGACAGGTTAGAGAGTCAGCTACAATTTTTGTAATTGGCTCGAGACCTGAACCTGTCATCTACTTTTTCCAAATCAAGTTTGAATACAATATGGTCAATCTGAACTGAATATAAAAGTTTGAATGCTGAAATTTCAGCAAACTTTAAAAATGCATATCTCTTAAACCAAAACTGATATGAATGCAAATAAGTACTTTCTGGAAAGATTATTACATTTTCTACAACTTTGTAAATAAGAACATTTCCAGATTTGGAACCGAACAATATGGAAACTTTGGGTCAAAACTGCTACTCTCTATGCAAGTGTGCTGAACGTGTCAGAAAAATCGGTCAACTTTAAAATAGCATTACTTTCAACCTAAGGATGATATAGCAGTAATTAAATACATTCTAGAAAGGTTATAAAGTGTACAACAACTGTTGTATTCAACTTAACGTCTGGTTCCGACCTTTCCTGCAGAAAAATTTGAAGTTTATACAGGAAGCTCGATTGAAACAGAACTGAAGTTCATACTTCAGTTTTAAACCATCTTGTGACCTGTAATCAAAATTCCATAACTTTTGTTCCAGGAATGATATGAAGGCATATGAATGCATTCTGGAAAGCTGTGCGAGTGTACTACAACTTTGTAGTTGAACTTCAGATGAGAAGTAGCAATTAGCTGTGAGAAATATTAAATTTTTACAGACTAGTCGTCTGACCCCGTGTGCGACGTTATCAACTCAAGTCGTTTTAGTTTTACATTTTGTGTTATTCATCATGACCAGAGGTGATTGCTCTACATGTTAGATAACATAAGGTGTGAAACCCCAAGTGAAGTGTTAACTGGGCATTATCCTTTCTTTGAGTCTGGTTTTGAAGTTCTAATCCATATTTATACCATGCTTATTGCATTGCTAAGTGGAGCATATTACGGTCTTTAGTATTATTCCAATGGACATGGTGACTTTGGATTTAACCGTATTGCTCACTCTTGCAGCATGGACTCCACACAATCTGAGTGTGATTTAGGTGCTTCCGTTCGTGGTGAAAATGACTCACTTCCACCACAAATGCCATCGTCAACCGGATTGGCAGAAGTCTTAGCAAGGATGGCCGAGTCCTTGCAGACGTTGGTACAGCGGAGTGTACAACCTAAGGCACGATCACTTGATCGACCTCAAGTCACATATCTGGATTTCTTGGCAACCCAACCACCGGTGTTCACGGAAGCAATCGAACCACTAGAGTCGGGTCATTGGCTCCGTGTAATTGAAGCCAAGTTTGGGTTACTCCAATGTGATGAATATCAGAAGACCTTATTTGCAGCTCAACAACTTCACGGATCGGCAGGAGCTTGGTGGTCTGAATATCTTGCCACGCTCCCAGATGGTCATCGTGTGACATGGCCGGAGTTCCGTGATGCCTTCCGTGCACGCCACATTTCTACATGGATGATTAAAACGAAGTTGGAGGAATTTGTGGAGTTAAAGCAAGGAGCGATGAGTGCTTATCAATACTCCAAGGAGTTCAATCGTTTGGCTCAGTATGCGCCCGAGTATGTGAATACAGAGGCATTGAAGTGTGGCTGCTTCTTTCGAGGACTAAGTGTCAAGCTTCGATCTCGACTGGTATTATTCAATAACAACAATTATAATGAATTGGTCGATGCGGCTATTGTTCAAGAAGATGCAACTCTTCGCTATAAGGCGGAGAAAAGGAAGAGGAGCACATCACAAGAGGTTATTGGTGATGTTCCTCAGGAGGATCGGGTGGTATACTACTTACCGTCCGGTCAAGAGTTTTGGCTGAATGAGCAACCACCACTGAGTCAATATCACTCTTATCCAGTGGAGACTTCTCCTTCACCTCAGCCAAGTGTGCAAGAATATCCTAGCTCTTCATTACAACTTTGTGACCCCGCTCTTGCGGCTCCACCTCTGCAAGGTGTTCAGGGTTTCAGTCCACCCCAATTAAGTGGAAAGCACAGAATGCATTTAGCACGGGAACGTCGCAAAATGGAACGTGACCGTGTCCAATTGTCCTTTTCCAAGAATTCTGATCAGCACCATAAATTTAAAAAGAAGACCTCATCGAAGTCTACCAGTGTTAATTATGCTGCGATTGAGGACATTCCAGAAGGAGAACCTGTTTTAGCAGGCATGTTTACTTTACATGATCAACCAGTAGTCGTTCTGTTTGACTCTGGAGCTACTCATAACTTTGTGAGCAAGTCTTTTGTGCTGAAACATCAAGTGCCAATTGTGACTGTCTCACATCCTTTTTGCGTCAGTTCACCTGGGGGCAATATTTCAGCTAATGAAGTTGTCTCTCGAGCACCGTTGTGCATGGGTGGAAGTATTTATCCGGTGAACCTCATCATCTTGGAAGGTCAGCGGATTGACCTCATCTTGGGAATGTCATGGTTGACACATCATGGAGCTATCTTTGATATCAGCTCGCGGACTGTCCAACTAAATTCTCAATTCCATGATAGCAACACTTTAAATCTTTTGAATACCGCACCAAGAGTCTCAACGGTGCATCACACAAGTGCCAAGAAGCTTGCGGATATCCCCGTAGTGTGTGAATATCCAGACGTGTTTCCTGACGATCTTCCGGGCATGCCACCAGAACGTGACGTCGAGTTCAAGATTGAACTGGCGCCGGGAACCATACCAATCTCCAGGAAGCCGTATAGGATGGCACCAAAGGAACTTGCGGAATTGAAGGAACAATTGAATGACTTATTGAGCAAGGGTTTTATTCGCCCAAGTTCATCACCTTGGGGTTGTTCCGCGTTGTTTGTGAAGAAGAAGGATGAGACTTTGAGGTTGTGTGTGGACTATCGTCCACTGAATGCGGTCACCATCAAGAACAAGTATCCACTACCACGCATTGATATTTTATTCGATCAACTAGTGGGTGCTAAGGTATTCTCAAAGATGGACCTTCGTTCAGGTTATCATCAGATTAAGATTCGACCTGAGGACATTCCAAAAACCGCATTTTCGACGAGGTATGGGCTATATGAGTATCTTGTCATGTCCTTTGGGTTGACCAATGCACCAGCTCACTTCATGTATCTCATGAATTCGGTGTTTATGCCGGAGTTGGACAAATTCGTCGTGGTATTCATTGATGACATCTTAGTGTATTCTAAATCTGAAGAAGAACACACTAAGGACTTGCATATTGTGTTGCAAAGGTTAAGGGATCACAAACTGTATGCAAAGTTCAGCAAGTGTGAATTTTGGATCCGACAAGTGCCATTTCTAGGGCACATCATCTCGGCTGATGGTATTGCCGTTGATCCAAGCAAAATTGTACAAGTCCTGAAGTGGAAATCTCCCAAGTCTGTACATGAAGTTCGTAGTTTCCTGGGCTTGGCTGGCTATTATCGGAGATTCATTCCGAGTTTCTCAAGGATAGCTAAACCAATGACGGAACTGCTGAAGAAGGGAACAAGATACGTATGGACTCAAGAATGTGAAGAAGCATTTCAAGCCTTGGTGAAACACCTCACAACAGCACCGGTGTTGGCTCAGCCGGACACAACCAAATCGTTTGATGTCTATTGTGATGCATCTGGCATTGGTCTTGGTTGTGTACTCATGCAAGATAGAAGAGTGATCGCGTACGGATCTCGGCAGCTTCGGAATCATGAACAACATTATCCGACTCATGATCTTGAGCTCGCTGCCGTGGTGCTCGCATTGAAGATGTGGAGGCACTATCTTTTAGGCAATCTAGTGCATCTCTACACTGATCACAAGAGTTTGAAGTACATTTTCACCCAGAAAGATTTGAATATGCGACAACGAAGATGGTTGGAATTGATCAAAGACTATGAGATTGAGATCCTCTACCATCCTGGCAAAGCAAATGTGGTTGCAGATGCGCTGAGCCGCAAGTCTCATGTCAATCACCTGTCGATCATTTCAAGGGAAGAGGATGAGCCGAGTTTATACTTGGTTCCATATGGAGCGCTCTACAATCTAGCTCTCATCCCTACCATCAGGGAAGATATCGTAGAGGCTCAGAAGGAAGACAAGGGAATGTCACACATTCGACGAAGAATGAAGAAGGGGGGGATGAAATGCTTTCGATGTGATGATCACGATACTATTTGGTTTAAAGACCGTATAGTCGTACCCCATGACATGGGGCTCCGAAAGAAGATCTTGGATGAAGCACACTTATCCAAGTACTCTATTCATCCGAGTAGCAACAAGAGGTATCAGGACCTGAAGAAGAAATTTTGGTGGTCCCGGATGAAGCGAGAGATAGCGAAGTATGTATCTAAATGTGATACATGTCGGCGAGTGAAAGCTGACCATTTGAGGCAAGCCGGACAGTTACAACCCTTAAACATACCGGCATGGAAGTGGGAAGACATCAGCATGGATTTCATCGTTGGGTTACCCCTCACTTTCCGTAAGCACGATTCTATTTGGGTGATAGTTGATCGATTGACCAAGTCAGCTCATTTTATACCAGTCAATATCAACTACCATGCTCCAAAGTACGCAGAGTTGTATATCACAAGGATCATGTCCCTACATGGAGTACCCCGCACTATCATTTCAGATCGTGGAGCCTTATTTGTTGCTCGATTTTGGGAGAAGCTCCACGCATCATTGGGTACCAAGTTAATTCGAAGTTCCGCTTATCATCCGCAGACTGATGGTCAAACGGAGCGAGTAAATCAAGTCCTTGAGGACATGCTACGAGCTTGTGCCATCCACCATGGTAAAAACTGGGATGATCATCTACCATTGGCGGAGTTTTCATATAACAATGGCTATCAAGCTAGTATCCAGATGGCACCATATGAAGCTCTCTATGGCAGGAAGTGCCGCACACCATTGAATTGGTGTGAATCGGGTGAAAGAGTGACATATGGTATTGATCTGGTCAACGAAGCGGAAGAACAAGTGCGAGTAATCCAAGCCAATCTTAAGTCTGCTCAATCTCGACAGAAGAGTTATGCAGATAAACGACGTCGACCTCTTCACTTCGACATTGGGGATCACGTTTACCTTCGTGTATCTCCAATGAAAGGGATTCATCGTTTTGGGGTGAAGGGAAAGCTGGCTCCACGATTCATCGGACCGTTCGCTATCACTGAGAAATGCGGACCTGTGGTCTATCGTCTGGAGTTACCGACGTCTCTCTCTGGAATTCATAATGTATTCCATCTCTCTCAGTTGCGGAAGTGTCTTAAATCCCCAGCTGAAGTCCGCTCGAAAGATCTTGAAGCTCTACAACCTGATCTCACATATTCTGAGCATCCAACCAGAATTATCGATGAGAAGACTCGCACCACAAGAAACCGCACTTTGCACTTTTACAAAGTCTTGTGGAATGACCATACCGCTGAAGAAGCAACCTGGGAAAGCGAGGAATATCTTAGATCGAACTATCCGGACTTGTTAGCGGCATATGTTCATTAGATCATTTTCTTTTATCCTTCCTGTTGTAATCTCGGGACGAGATTCTTTTAAGGGGGGAGGAATGTAAAATCCCACTTTTTCCTTCATATGAAGTTCAGTTGTAAGTTGGTTATCGACCCTAATGGAGACTAATTATAACTATGCTTATGAACTTGATCTCATCAAATAATTTCTTCCACTCATGCTTAAATTTTATTAACATGAGGAATGGACTTCACCAGTAATCTTAGATTAATCTTTTGACCTCTCTTCAAAGTTTGAAATTGTTTTAATGGAGGATCCTAGGTCAAATTAATATACAGTACCCAATATATATTCAAATTAATTGCAAATTGAATATACTACTGTACATTTGGCCCTGTCAAAAATATTCAAATATGAGGCTATAAATTTTTCTATAGCCTTCTAATATTCTAATTAGACTCTCGGAAAGGTTTCAAGATTTTTTAAGCAAGTCTCCATTAACTTGGACACGCACTGAGAGTTTAATTCAACGTCAACTCAAAAGGTTGACGTGTACGTAACTTTGTCGAAATGAAGTCCCAATTTTTCTGGATGGCCCTCATGGTTCCAAAAGGCTAAATTCAAAGTTTCATGATTTTTGAGCCTCATATGCTAATTATTCGCCTGAGCAAATTAAATACTATTTGAATTCAAATTTGAAATTAAATCTGACTCAAACTTTGTCGGAACTGAAATTTGATTTCACATTTGGATTCCCCACATTTTTCTTAGACCTCACACCAAATTTGGAAATTTTTGAACAAAGTTTGAGGAGAAATTAAAAGTAGCAGAGAGGATAGGGATGAAAATCAAAGCAGGGCCCACATGTAAGTCTCACAAATGAGTGAACCGACTATGTCTTTTGTTCTCAGCAGGACAGCGCGCTTGTTGCATGCCGCCAGCACACAAGCTCGCTCCCAAGGAAAAGATCAAGGCGTTTTCCTTGTCCTACTCCTTATCATCCTGCAGACGAGAATACTGCTACCTGGTCCAGTTTTTCATCGCTGGTTAACAGCAAAGAGCACCACAACGCTGCTCTGCTCACCACCTTGTGCAGCAACGCTGTTGCCCCATCGAGCCGCGCCTCTGATAGCTCCTGCGCCAAACCGAGGACACCAAAAGCTTCAGCATGGTCTGCTACCTCTCCTCAAGTTGTCCCAGCTCAGTTTCCTCCCTCCCCATGCGGTGAACAGCTTCCCCGAGCTCTGTTCCGGGCTGCCGTCGTGGCTCCTCCTTGTAGGGCGAAACCACAAGCTCTCCCCTCCTAACAAGCACGTCACACAGGTCCGTGAAGATCCCCTCTCCACATTCTTGTATCAAGTTGAGCTCCCATGGCTTGGTTAGGTAGGGAGATCAAAATTCGTGACCCACACATGTGAACTCTAGGTCGCCATGGAAACCTACCTTGCGGCCATTATCCCCTCAATTAGAGCCCAGATCCTAGCTCCTCATGTCGCCATGAATCTTCTAGACTTAATTTCTGTGAGTTTAGGGCATTGGTGAGCCACGTCCCATGGTGCCCAAGAGGTCACCGCCGCTGCCGTCGTCGGCGGCGACTTTCCACTCCCCGTGGCGGGTATCCATGTTGCCAAAAATGTGTTCCAGAACGCGCGGAACAACTATTGTTTTTGGGTAGTGTTCATTTGACGCTCCTAGGAGTGGGAACGGCCGCATGAAGTCAGTAGGAAGCTCCCAGTTCGGGTCTGGCTAGAGGTAGAAGATGAACCTGACAGTGGGTCCCCCTGTCAGTGATTCAATTCTGTTTGTTTTTCTAATTCCAGGAACTTTGCCCAAATTCAAAAATGCATATCTCTCTGTAATTTGCTCCAAAAATCTTCAAACAAATTTTTTTTGAGAGGCCCTGAGCTCTAGTTTCTGTTAGTACAAATTGGGATCTATGAAAATCAGTTTTCAATTCTGTAGATTGCAATCTTTCCAAATACAAATAGATTTTTCTCAGCTGAACCTTCCACTGGAAAAATCCCCAAAATTCACATAAAATACATTGTCCTATTATTGATTACAAGAAATAGTTTTGGAGCCATTGCACCTGTATAACCCTCTGTATAATTCAATTACTTTTTTTAGTCATTGAATTATTACAGATATTCAGTTGCTTTATTGTGTCCCAAATTTGAACTGAACACTCCTTTAGTCATATATTAGTCCCTGTAAAAATTTGGGATTTAATTGACTTAGTATCCTGGTTCTAATTCGGTTGCCAACTTAATGTTAATTGAAAAGCAAAAATTCAGATATAAAATAATTCCAGAAATTCTTGCCAACTTTGAAATTTAATATCTCCTTCATAAAGGCTTATAAATTTATGAAACCAATTTTGCTAGAACCAGAACAACATCCTATATCTTGATCATCAACTGGCAGCTATGTTCAAGCTACAGTTTCTTCTCTAAAATTCTTGGAATTTTATTGCTTACCATAATTTTAGAGACAACAAACTACTTTGATCATCTCCTGTTCTTTGCAAGAGTATTCCCTGTAGTCCCTAACATCTACCATAAAAATCCCAAAGCCAAAGAAAATCATTCACTCACTATAACCATAGTTAGAAGCTTATGAACTATATCTACATTATAATTTACTAGCGTTCATATATACATGTCGTGTAGTGATCGAGATTGACGAACAGCGTCGCTTGAAGGAGAAGACCAGGGTGTCCACTTGAAGTCCTTGGCGGAGTCATGCGCAGAAGGACCACTAACAATTGACATTTATTCGAGTCGCAAACTAAGGCAAGCCCCGGTTTGCATTTAAGAGCTTTTCAAAGTTTTCCAGTTTTATTCACTTACGTATTCAGTTGATATTGTGCATTACGTATAAGGTGTTTGATACTCCACTTGCATGACCACAAATCCCATGGTTTGGTTGGAACGAGTTATAGTTTGACCTGTAGTAACTGCCTTGCTAATGCATAGGAAATCCGGTAGAAGTCGAGTAGTTGGAATCTACTCGCGAGAGATATAGGACATATCTCACAGGATTGGTTAGATAAACAATGGCTTAATATAATGAATCCGAGACCGGGCAGGGAATGGATAGGAAGCGACGAGAATTGAGTCTCGGTCGCATAGCCCTGCCTGTGTCGCTTGAGGACCGTGCCGTATGCGGCACCGTTGGGCAAGCTTGAACTGTACCGGTTGCATAATGGTATATGGGCCCATTAAACTGATGTAACTCCAGACTGTAGTGTGGAGACTCCTCGGTTGTCCTTGAATGGAGATGCGAAGGCATAAAGGTGTAAATCTTCTAGCGGGCAACTTTGACGTGTCCGTGTAGAGGACCTTTTGCTCGGGATGAAGGGGTTTGTCGACATTGGGGTCTTGGGTGAAAGGTGGCCACGTATGACGCGGGGAGGAGAGCACGTATGTGTCTCCCACGCGGGTGTGCGTGTCGTGCAGTCCGGGTGTGTCCTGATTACAATCACCGTCCCTCGCGGTAATAGAGTACCACTTGTTCACTGTGTCGTGACGTAGTAAATACTAAAGAAGCCAGCAAATTATATTGTATTGAATTATAATTGCTTTGCAACCTTGTATGACTTAGAGATAGCAAAATTAAAGTTTACAATTTCCCCATACTTTAGCGGTAATAGCTTTATGTGCTCTGAGCATGTCATATCATCGGTAAAGCGTTTCTTGTTTGATTGTGGAGCCCATGATGTGCCATGCTTGGAGAATGTCATTTGCTACATAAAACCTGATTATAAGGATCCACTTATAGGCGAGTCTATTTATGCTATTTGTTACCTATGTTAGTATTCACCCTGCATATGTCTAGTGAGACGGTTAAGTCTTGCTGAGCCTTATGCTCACGTTTGCGCTTTAACGATTTTTGCAGGTATTAGTTTTATTGCTACTGTTCAGGTTGTACATGACTCGAGGTGTCGAGGTAAATCTCATGTGAACCACGCCGCTGCTGATTGTTCTCCATGTTGCTAGTGAGAAGCGTCTTAGGGCATGGACGTCTTCTCTCCTGCTTAGTTAGGTGAGATTATGAGTATGTATTTTCCGCTGCGTGTGTACTTCTGTGGTACACTCTTTTGTAAACTCTTCTTATTATGAAATGAAAACTTTATATGTTTTGGTATCCTTTTCGTGTGTGCTGTTAGGTGCCGCATCGCACGGCACCACCCAATGAGATCCTCGGATGTGTAGACTCCGGTCCCCACATCGGGGATTCAACAACATCTGGCTCTAGGGTCGGAATCGTAGCTACCTCCGGCTCTGAGGTTGGAGCGTCCACCATTTCAGCATCCAAACCCGGAGCTTCAACCTCCGGGGCTAGTGCCGCTGGTACATCTTCATTGCCGTGGTCTGGCGCTACCACGGGAGCTTCTGGGGATGAGTCGAGGTCCAAGACCACGACAGCCAGCACCGGAGCTGCCGCAGCCTCAGCCACCTCTTGGGGCGGCACTAGGATTGGAGCCGGAGCTTCCGCCTGCATAGCCTCAGCTGCTGCTGTAGGAACCGGAGCTTCAGCCCCTTTCTTGGGCACTCTATGGATGAAGGACAAAGAAAATCAAAACAAAATTACAACAAAAAACAATCAATTAAGGTAAAAAATCAAACTTACCTCGGAAGGCTTCCGCTCCAGCTAGGGCGGAACCTCTTCCCCAGACGCTCGGGGCCGAACCCTGTTGCCACTGGCGTGGTAGCTCCATAAGATTCCCCAGAGCTTGCTGCTGTCATCGGCATCATCTTGGTTGAGGTCCCCCTCGACTGGGAAGGACCTCCGGACCTAGAGCCCTCAGTTGGCCCTGGTACTGGATCCGCATGGCCGGAGCTAGCACCCCAGGGAGATGCTGATGCTGGAGTGGTTGCCGCTGTTGAAGACCTTCCTTTCCGAGGAGAAGGAGCCGTCGTGGAAGGCGCAGGTCTGACGGACCCCCCGTCAGCATGCTTCAACTTCCTCTTGCGGCTCGAGGGCTCGGCCAACTCCTTGCCCTTGCCTACGACTTCGCTTCTTGGCTTTGGGGTGGGAGCAGAGCCGCCTTCAGAAGCTCTGGGGATTTCCACCCCAAAGGTTGATCGCCTCTCCACCAGGCCCAAGTTGTCCAACATCGGCATCTTCCTCCGGAGCTCTCTGCACTCCTCTAGAATCATATTCAGAGACAGGAAGGCCACCGGTGGAGACACGTCGCCAGGACTGATGTTCCCAAGCTGAAACTTCTTGAGATGGGTCTTCAAGGCTTCACCGGCCAAGTTAGTGTCCAAGCCGACTTCAATGCGATTGGTATCCATCTCACTGTTGAAGGCCCAGGCAGGCCGGCTCCTAGCCCTCAACGGGGCCCACCTGTTCATCAAGAAGTTGCTGAAGACCATCTGCGGGGTCACCCCACCTTCGACACATTCCTGGATTCTGTCCAAGATGGGCCTGTACTCCCTTGACAGCGCCGGCAAGTCACTCCAAATGTCATTGTCGATGCGAGGAAGGCCTTCAGGCAGTTCCAGCCTCTTGTGTCCCTCGACGGTGATGACAACCCAATCTTTCTTCCAGTCATCCCACTTGCCTGAAGGGAAGGACCTCAAGTACTTGAGGGGAGAGTTTTTCCGCTTCACGAAGTAGTAGGAGCCGATGAACTCATCAGTCTTCCCGGTCGGGTGGACAGTGAAGAAGGTCCAGCACAACTCCACGCAAGGGGGCACACCCACCCACATCTCGCAAATGTGGACAAAAGTCGCCACTAGCAAGATTGAGTGGGGGCCCAGATGGTGGAGCTGCAGACCATAGAAATCTAGCAGCATCAGAAAGAAGGTGGAGAAAGGCGGGATCAAACCCGCCATGGCGTACCCAAGGAAGTACACCATATCTTCCGCTCGCTTCTTCTCGAAGGGAAGCTCGCCGCAGTGAATGTCATTGTCGAAGGAGTCACTGGACCATCCCATGTAGGTCCGGACCCTGGACAACTCCTTCTTGCTCCCAATGCGGCTCGTGGGAAGTCCCAACTTCATCGTGGCACAACGTGGAAAGAGAGGAAAAGCAAACGAAAGTTTGGAGGATTTGAGCGCAAGTTCGAATGAAGGCGTAAAGAATCCCCAAACGGTGCACGCTTTCCTTCTTAAGTAAGCCCCCGCAACGCTTGGATGGAAACCATAGAAGAGCCGACGATACAACTCAAAAACTTCACCCTGCCAATGACAAGGGGGCCCGGGGCCACCCCAACGATCAAGTCGAGGTCCTTATCCCAGGCGAACGGTTGTCATCATGAAAGGCGGGAAGCCCGAAGGCGGCGGCCTGACAAGGCGCGCGGAACCAATACAATTTTCGTATCGGAAACTGGCGACCTTCAATTACGTGAGATCCGCATGCTAATATCTCACCTGCCGCATTCTGGATATGCCAAGCGGCGTTGGTTTAACTGCAAACTACCGCCAATGGCGCATCTGAAGACTCTTGATGACACGGCTCGAAAACCAAAGGATGGACCCACCTCCGGCAGAACGACTTCATCCAAAACGCCTCTCCCAGAGGTGGGCCCAGGGGGCCACTGTCGGTACCCTGCGTACCTTATACCCCTTGGGACTACAATAAGACCAAAGAAACTTCACCTGTCTGAGTTGAAGACCTGCGAAGGCCCCACGTGTTATACGGGACCGGACCTGCCTCCCATCTATGGTTAGTCTTGGTGTTGCCACGTGTATACAGTAATGGACCTACATCCCACACATGGAATAGCTCCGGGCTAAACACTTGTGCGGCACCCCCGGAGCTAACCCCCGATAGAGGGAAGCTCCGGTACTGACACGTGTACATCTACACCAGACCTACCCGTCCCAGACGAAAAGCTCCGATGCTGCCACGTGTCCAACCGCTGGACCTTCAGCCTCAACAATCAGACTGGTGGACCCCCAACGGCTCGAACCTTCAAGGGGCAATAAAAGACTTCAAGACCCGATTAAGTGTCATTAATACCATATTAATGACACACTATCGGAAGGCTCTTAATACCAGTAACAGCACTATCAAGGCCCGTTACCAAGCTATTAAGGGAAATTAACCTCATTAATTGTGTATTAAGCATTAGTAACCGATAGGGCCACCTGTCAGGCCAGGCTAACAGTCTAACGACCAGTCCTTGTACTATAAAAGGACTGGTCGACGATACACAGGGGACGGCTTTTTGGAACTCTGAGACCTCTCCCATACACATCTTTGGTACTCAATTCAACAACTACACACCCCGTGGAGTAGGGTATTACGCTTAGGCGGCCCAAACCATGTAAATCCTTGTGTCTATTTGCCATCGTCTTTTGAATCTCTGCGCGCCCAATACCGAACTACAAACTCCGCGGGCTACCAACGGTAGTACCGGGAGATTTGCCGGAACAAAACTCCGGCAGCAACGATTATGTTCCGTGGCGATAGATCTTAACACCTCCAACCGATTTTTCATGGCAACAGATCCTAATACAATGATAGTGTTTCGTGGCGATAGATCCTATTGCCACGAACTGGTGAATCGTGGCATAAGTTCCTAATGCAATGTTTGTGTTTCGTGGCGATAGATCGTAACGCCATGAACTGGAGAATCGTGGCAAAAGTTCCTAATGCAACGTTTGTGTTCCGTGGCGATAGATCTTAACACCACAAAACAATATTTCATGGCAACAGATCCTAATACAATGATAGTGTTTCGTGGCGATAGATCCTATCGCCATGAACTGGTGAATCGTGGCATAAGTTACTAATGCAACGTTTGTGTTTCATTGTGATAGATCGTAAAGCCACGAACTGGTGAATCGTGGCAAAAGTTCCTAATGCAACGTTTTTGTTTTGTGGCGATAGATCCTAACGCCACGAACTGGCGAATCGTGGCAAAAGTTCCTAATGCAACGATTATGTTTCGTGGCGATAGATCTTAACGCCACCAACCGGTACTTCGTGGCAACATATCCTAATACAACGATGGTGTTTTGTGGCGAGAGATCCTATCGCCACGAACTCGTGAATCATGGCAAAAGTTCCGAATGCAATGTTTGTGTTTCGTGGCGATAGATCCTAACGCCACAAAGTGGTGAATCGTGGCAAAAGTTCCTAATGCAACGATTGTGTTCTGTGGCGATAGATCCTAATGCCACAAAACGGTATTTCATCGCAACAGATCCTAATGCAACGATTGTGTTTCGTGGTGATAGATCCTATCGCCACGAACTGGTTATGCGTGGCAAAAGTTCCTAATGCAACGATTGTGTTCCGTGGTGATAGATGCTAACGCCACGAACTAGTGAATCGTGACAACAAATCCTAATGCAACGATCGTGTTCCGTGGCGATAGATGCTAATGCCACAAAATAGTGAATCGTGGCAACATATCCTTATGCAACGATCGGGTTCCGTGGCGATAGATGCTAATGCCATGAACTATTGAATCGTAGCAACAGACCCTAATGTAATGATCGGGTTTCGTGGCGATAGATGCTAATGCCACGAACTAGTGAATCGTGGCAACAGATTCGTGGTGATAGATCCTAATGCCACAAACTAGTGAATCGTGACAATATATCTTAATGCAACTGATAGAAAAATGATGAGGATGAGTCCCGATCTTCTGAAAGGTAATGGGTAAGTCGATTGATGGAGATCTCGACGTTGATGATCCGAGGCTCTCGAGTAGAACAAGAACAGCCCCTGCAATCACTACACCACCGCTCCGTTGGTTATCAACCGTGCTTCACACGATTGACCTTGCCAAGAAGGCTAATCCCTGCAAGTGCAACCGAGAACACAAGCAAGAACGTAGAAGAAGCAATCTGAAATTGCTGAATTGGGGTTTCACAAACCGAAAAAAGGCGATATTATTGATCTAAGCAAAACCCCAATTGTCTATGGCGGCTACCATGGAGTATATATAGGTGGGAGGACGTCCAAGGGGGTGTTAGGGTCGTGACCTAACCCTAAGACACGAAAATAATGGACTTAGACTTGATACAAGGCCCAATGGCCCAATACGGTGGCGCAGCACCCTGACAGATTCTGTATTTGATTTTGTTTCGACGATTCCCGTCGACTCCGAAGGAATTTTGACATGGGACCGGCGCCATTGGAAAGGTTATCCTCTCCCCTTTCCGTGCATATGTATAACGTCCAGAACGGAGTTCGTATGCGTCCTGGACGTCCGTTTTAGTGCGTACTGCTCCTGGACTCCGAGTTGGATACGATTTGGAGTTTGGTTCGGTTTCCATCTTCTTTGAACGAATTCTCTGGTCTTTCACGTCCCTAATACTCCCTCCAAGTACTCCTTGAACCTCTCCATGGATCCTAATCACAAATAAATCATTAAGTAGCAATCTATGCTCAAAAACATATAAGGAAATATATAAAAACGAGTTCACCTCTGAAATTAATTGTTGTGTATGAACTCTATTGATTGCATCTTGTATGTTCAATGGAGTGTTGTTTGTATCCATAGAAGTGATGTCCTCATCATCCTCCCCTTCTTGAATTGGAGTCATCCTCGACTCAAGTTCATCTCCTCTCATATGTTGGTCCAAATGTGCAACGCCATCAAATCTTCTAGTATGCATGAATGGAGGAGGCCAAGGTGGTGGACGACATAGTGCGCCATCTTGATCTTGTCCATCAAATAAGAGTGCTCATTCACTTGAGCCAAGATATCAAACAAATAAACATTTTGTCATGTTTATAGGTGCAATAATAATGTGCATGATCTCATCAGCAACGATCATGTTCCACGGCGATAGATGCTAATGCCACGAACTAGTGAATCATTGCAAAAGACTAAGCATACTGCAACGATTTAGTATTCGTTGTAGTACAATCGTTGCAACAGGGCGTAATCCTTGTAGTGTCTTCAAGTCGGGAGGAGCCAACACCTGTCATTTGATCGTGTTTGGCGCCAAGACCTAGCCGACTGACTAGGGAGGTCGGCCGACCTCATCACGACTCTGTTGGAGTTGTGCTTTTTCCAGGTCCATGATAGGTGGTTCCCCCTTACTGATATTGGGTGCACACCGTTGGATGGCCTCGAATACTTATGTTTGTGGGCCATTTGATCCATGTGGTGCCACATGTTGACACTTGATTGGCTGGGATAGTACTTTATAGGATTGCTCCTCCTCTATTACCTCAATTCCTGCATAAAATGTCTGCATACACAAATTCTCCATGGGCAAGTGGAAATAGGTTAAATAGAAAGGTGATGTGTGCAAAAAATGACAATTCCTTCACATAATTGAGTTATATTGACGGGTGAAATTGGTATATAAAAGTCATCAACAAACTCCCCCAAGCTTATCCTTTGCTCGTTCTGAGCAAAGTAAAGACTTTAGGTTGATGATCAGGAGTTACTACAATGCTCTACTTTTCAAAAATACCATGCGCGCAAATAAGTCATCACTGACTTGTTCAAGTAGGGAGGAGCCAACATGTGTTGTTTGACCGTGTTTGGCGCCAAGACATAGCCGACCGACTAGGGAGGTTGGCCACCTCATCATGACTCTGTTGGAGTTGTGCTTTCTCCAGGTCCATGACAGGTGGTTCCCCCTTATAGATATTGGGTGCACACTGTTGGATGGCCTCGGATACTTATGTTTGTGGGCCATTTAATCCATGTGGTGCCACATGTTGACGCTTGATTGGTTGGGATGGTACTTTATAGGATTGCTCGCTCATCCTTTGCTTGTTCTGAGCAAAGTAAAGACTTTAGGTTGATGATCAGGAGTTGCTACCATGCTCTACTTTTCAAAAGTATCATGCACACAACAAAATACTCTACCTAGTATTGCAAAAATTAGCATGGTACTTCACCCATCTTCAGTCATTATTGGGCTTATGCCATCTCCTATTCATGGGTGGTCGAAAGATAGAACGGCAAATGCAGCACACATACCTTATAAATCAAGTTCCACTCAAATTCCGGAGAGTTCAATTTAGATTATAAGTACCTCAATTTGATTCTCTGAGTCTCTCCTTTATGTGTAGTGGAAATATTTCCTCACCAAGGCATTTTGCATAAATTCATCCTACCACTAAATAAGGTTTGCATGTGGAGCTTGGTAGCGAATATAGTAGGCATATTTACAACACATAATATTGCTATGTCAAAAAAGCAAGCCTTAGGAGAAATCAATGCAAAACTATTTAGTGGTAGGAGGCTCCCAAGCTGCCACGTGGCCGGTAGAACTGGACCCTCACCTCCCCGCTGAGGCGGGCTCCGGAGTCGCCACGTGGCCAATCGGGACCCCAGGGCCAGCCCCGCGTCCTCGCAAGGGAAAGGCACCGGAACTACCACGTGGCCTGCAGCGCTGAGCCCCCGCCCTCCATAGGGGTGGGCTCCGGATGCGCCACGTGGCCTGTTCCACCAAGTGCTCGACTCCCCATAGAGGCAGGCTCCGGCGCGACCACGTGGCGGATGGCCAACTCAGTGCGGTAGGAAGCCGCAGTAAAGGGACGTGTGCGCTGCTCAGATAGGCATTAAGTACGCGCGCCTTCCCCAGGCAAGCTGAGTCACGCATGCGGAGGTCAAAGCCCCAGTGTCCTGTCTTATCCAAGTAGCCGGTACAGACCCACGCCGCAAGACGAACGAATGGGCAGCGCGGACAAGACAGACGTGACGTGCACGGCTATCATCACCAACTATGTGTAGCCCTGACGCACGATGTGGCGGGACGGCGCATTGACACCCCTGACGAAGGGAAGTAGATAGCAATTAATCCGAGATCTTGTATAGGATTTGGCTCTCCCCGGGACCACCTGTCGGGTCCTGGGTCTCACCTTGTAACTGCAGAGTCCTTGGACTATAAAAGGACTCGGCAGACGACCTTCCCAAGGGATCAAAAAAATTAGACCAAGACTCATACACGCTCAAGCAAGACAATACACAAACACCCCCGTGGACGTAGGGTATTATGCTCTGGCGGCCCGAACCACGTAAATCCTATGTGTTCATCATCCTGCTGCGTTCGATCTCCTGGTACTAGACCTCGTGAATCCAAAGAACCTCCGCGGGCTGCTCTCTAAGCAGGTTCGGGGGAAGTGTCATTTACAACCTTCGACATTTGGCGCGCCAGGTAGGGGGCTTTTTCCCCGTCAAGATCTCCACCAGCTGCAATGGTGAACGACCAATCCAACGCCGGTTCATCCAGGGCGCAGTCGTGGCGGCAAACAGTGGCGGAAGATCAGGTGTCATCCCGCTCTAGGGCGGGCTACCGCTCTAGGGCAGGAAGGTCAGGACCTTCACGTCGCCCTGCAGTCACTTCGCCGGCTGCAGGCCGACATGCCACACCGCGGTTTACACCGGCCGTGATAGCAATCACGGCGCCGCCGGCTGCAAGCCCGGAGAGTGCGCTCGCAGCAGCGCGCGCTACTCCACAACCCTCCTGCTGGGGACGCTCCTCAGGGAGCAGCTCAACAGTGGATCAACGACGTCGACCACCTCGTCACCGCTGCGCTCAACGCGCCTCCACCGAGGGAGGCACATGCTCAGCTGATGCATGTGTCATTGTCGCGGACGCCGACAATCGACCGGTGGACAGCAGACTCGCGCTCGACCAGGATCTTGACAACAGAACTGAGGACTGGGCTGCAGCGCCGCAGGGCCGGAGAGGATTGTCGAGTCACCATCGAGTGCCAGAGGGAGCGTCGACGCAACCTCGAGGCAGATTACAGCGTGCTGGGCCCTGTGCCCCAGGCACATATCGCGCCTCCACTACACCAGACGTATGCCGCCCCTCCGCCGCACCAGGCGTACGTCGCGCCTCCTCCACAGGCGTATGCTACACCGCCTCAGCATGAGGTGTACGCAGGCCCGCCCGCTCACCCGGGGTATGCGATGCCGCCGTCGGCACCAGTCAGCCCCATCCAAGGGTGTGCAGCGCTAGTGCCTCACCTCCGTTTCGTGGTCTGGCCACGAAAGTTCCGTCCGCACATGCCGGAGAAGTACGATGGGAGCATCAACCCGAGCGAGTTCCTGCAGATCTACACCACTACGATACTAGCTGCAGGAGGCGACGAGGCCATTATGGCTAACTACTTCTCCGTCATCCTGACCGGCCCAGCTCGGTCATGGCTCATGAACCTGCCCCAGGGGTCCATAACCTCCTGGGATGATTTGTGCCGATAGTTCGTGGCTAACTTCGGCAGTTCCTACAAGCGCCCCGGCATGGAGCTCGACCTCCACGACGTTAGACAGCGCCCTGGAGAGTCGCTGCGATCGTTCATCCAGCGGTTCTCCCAGGTACGGAAGACCATCCCTCATGTTGCTAGCGCATCAGTTATTGTTGCGTTCAGACAATGTGTGAGGGACAAAAAGATGCTCGAGAAGCTAGCCACGTACGAGGTGCGTGATGTCTCCGAGCTGTTCTCCCTGGTAGACAGATGTGCTAAGGCGGTTGAGGGGCGCAACTGGCACTCCCAGCCATCCTCAGAAGCAGGGGAAGCCACCCCGACTGAGGAAGGAGCCTCCGCGAGGAGCAGCGACAAGAAGAAGAAGAAGGGCGGTGGCAAGAACAGGCTAAAAGCCCGGAGCCTAGGCAATGGCGGCTGCGACACCCGGCGGAGCTCGAGGGCCGCGCCGAGACAAGCGCCCTAGGCAGTCGCCTGAACCCGAGGAGCCTGACTTCAAGTGCCCGATGCACTGCACAAATATCCATAGTGCTAGCGAGTGCCGAGAGGTGAATAGGTTTGTGGAATGTTTCTGCGAACAGAAACAGAGGCAGCAGCGCCAGGAGGGCACACCCCCTCGCCAGAGGGAGGGCAAGCAGAAGGCTAATCCCGAGAAGGAGGATGACAGTGAGATGGGGTTCCAGGAACCCTAGCGGACAGTTAAGGCCGTCTTTGAGGGTGGCGACTCCGACTCCAGCAGTGATAAGGAGCGCCGCAAGACCTCCATGTCATCTACGGGGGAGCCACAGACCCAACGTCCCGAAATGAGGTGAAAACTCTGCGATGGGCAGTGGCTGTGGTGGCCCCCACCCCAGGTCCGGCTCCCCACCACAAGTGGATGAGCACGGCGATCAGCTTCGATGCTTCCGACTGCCCGAAGAACATGGCAGGGGTGGGAGTGCTCCCGTTGCTGGTGTCCCCTACCATCGCCAACGTGAAAGTCTTTCACGTGTTGATAGATGGAGGGGCGGGCCTCAACCTCATCTCCACGGCGGCCTTCCGAAAGCTGCAGCTGCCGATGTCCCGGCTCACACCCTCGAGCCCGTTCTCGGGTGTCGGACCCGGGCAAATCCTCCCGTACAGTAACATACACCTCCCGGTGACCTTCGGGACCCTGAAGAACTACCGTACGGAGAGCATTTTGTTCGACGTGGCAGACGTCGACCTTCCCTTTAACGCAATCATCGGGAGGCCAGTCCTCTACAGGTTCATGGCCGTAGCCCACGACGGCTACCTTGTCCTGAAGATGCCGATGCCTTCCGGTGTCCTCAGGATCAGAGGGGACCGCTCAGCTGCAGTGTCAGCCTTGGAGCAGCTCCAAGCACTTGCAGCGGGGAGGGCTCTGGCCCCAGGAGGCTCGAAGGAGAGTTGGCCAGAGCAAGGCCCGACGTAGCGAACCTCCACTACTGCACCCGGTGTGCACCAGCCAGCAACGACGACATCCCCGTGAAAGTCGTCAGGATTGGCTCTGAGGCTGCCCAAACAACCCGCATCGCGGGGAACTTGGACAGCAAATAGGAAAGCGCGCTCATCACCTTCCTCCGGGACAATGTCGACGTGTTTGCATGGCAACCGTCACAAATGCCCGGGATCCCCAGGGAGGTGATTGAGCACCATCTGAAGATCTACCCCGACGCCCGACTGGTACAACAGAAGCCTAGGAAACAGTCCATCGAGCGGCAGAACTTCATCCGTGAAGAAATCAAGAAGCTGCTCGATGCTGGTTTCATTCGGGACGTTCACCACCCACGGTGGTTGGCCAACCCTATTGTCGTACCCAAGGCTCGCGGGAAGCTCCGAATGTGCATCGACTACACCAACCTCAATAAGGCATGCCCAAAGGATCCATTCCCTCTTCCTAGGATAGATCAAATAGTAGACTCAACATCAGGCTGTGATCTCCTGTGTTTCTTAGATGCATATTCTGGTTTCCACCAAATACCTATGTCTAGGGAAGATGAGGAACACACTGCTTTCATAACAGTAGACGACCTGTATTGTTATGTCTCCATGCCTTATGGTCTCAAGAATGCTCTCCCCACCTTTGTACGTGCAATGCATAAGACATTTGGGGATCTCATTAGAGATCTGGTAGAGGTGTATGTCGACGACTTCGTGGTGAAAATTAGGGACTGCACATCCCTATTAGACAACCTAGCCCAAGTCTTCAGCAAGCTGCGCACGACACGCACGATGTTGAACCCCAACAAGTGTGTCTTTGGGGTTTCTACAGGAAAGCTCCTTGGTTTCTTGGTATTGCATCGAGGGATCGAAGCTAACCCAGATAAGATCAAGGCGATAGAGCTGATGCGGCCGCCGGCCCGCATCAAGGACGTGCAGAAGCTTGCAGGGTGTTTGGCAGCCCTCAACCGGTTCATCTCAAGGCTGGCTGAGAGAGCTCTGCCCTTCTTCAAGATTCTGCGGAAGTCAGGTCCCTTCGAGTGGACCGAGGAAGCTGAAGCGGCTTTCCAGGAGCTCAAGAAACACCTGACGATGCTACCCATTATGGTAGCGCCAGAACCCGGCGAACCACTCCTGTTGTACATCACCGCAACAACGGAGGTGGTCATCATGGTATTGGTAGCAGAGCGGCCGGAGCTACTACCGCAACAAGCACCAGGAGGAGCCCCAGAGGGGGAGGCCGAGCCTCAAGGCCCGAACCCAAAAGAAACCCCCCCCCCTCGCTGTGAGTTCTAGTGACCAAGTGTCTTACGGGTCCCAGCCCTCGAAGGCCCAGCTAGACCCTGGAAACCACATTCCCCAGGATACAGACGCATTACAAGGAGCCCCGAACCCCCAGGGAGGGTTCAGACCTCCCAACAGCCAGTCTACTACGTCAGTGAGGTCCTCCATGAAGCAAAAACAAGATACTTGGAGGTACACAAACTACTGTATGCAGTGCTCATAGCGTCGAGGAAGCTCCGGCATTACTTCCAGGCTCACCGGGTTTCAATGGTCACCTCCTTTCCACTAAAGACCGTACTCCACAGCCCCAACTCGACTGGCAACATTGCCAAGTGGGCAGCGGAGCTGGCTGAGTTCAAGCTGGAGTTCTTACCTCGACATGCAGTCAAAAGCCAAGCACTGGCGGACTTCTTAGCCGAATGGACCCCATCGCCAAGCAACCCGGGGGGCCCGGACAACGGTGAATCGGTGCCCAAGGCTCCAGTTTTCACCGAGACCCCCTGTACGCTCTACTTCAATGGCTCCTCGCGGAAGCAGGGGGCCGGGGCTGGGGTCCTGCTTCTCACCCCGGCTTGGGAGCAGTTCAAGTACATGGTGCGCCTCGACTTCAAGGCGACAAACAACATGGCAGAGTATGAAGCCCTAATCTTTGGGCTAAAGACTGCCCTGACTCTCAATGTCCGATAGCTTCTGGCCAAAGGTGATTCCCAGCTGATCATCAAGCAGGCCAAAGGAGAGTGCAGCTGCAACGACCCTCAGTTAGCAGCATACTTGCTGCATGTACGGAAGCTGGAAAAGGACTTTGAGGTCTTGGACTTATGCCATGTACCCCGAGATGACAACTCCGTCGCAGATGACCTGTCAACGAAGGCCTCCACAGGGGCCCCAGTGCCTCAAGGAGTCTTTGCAAGGACGTTACCGCGACCAACCGCCCGGGCAGCCGAGCCGGGCGAAGGGGGCAAGCCCAGCACCTCGAAGCTGGCGGTCCCGGCGGCCCTGCTACCATGGAGTCCGCCAAGGATCGTATGCGCCACCGGGGGCTCCAAGCTACCGGGCCCCCAAGGTCCAGAGGCTCAAGCAAGTCCCGATGCATGAATCTCGGAGGTCCCGGACTACTTGAAAGACAATATCCTTGCCGAAGAACATGCCCTGGCAGAACGGATTGTTCGCATGGCTAAAAGGTACACGCTGGTGGAAGGGGATCTCTACCGGCATGGCACCAACGACATCCTACTGCGATGCATTAACCGAGAGGAGGGCTGCGACTTGCTCGTAGAGATCCATGGAGGCGAGTGTGGGGACCACGCGTCCTCCCGCACGCTGGTCGGTAAAGCCTTTCGGCATGGCTTTTACTGGCCGACAGCACTCCAGGATGCCGCCGAGATGGTAAAGAGATGCAAGGCGTGCCAGTTCCATGCCAAGCAGATCCACACACCAGATCAGGCGCTACAGATGATCCCTCCCTCATGGACATTCGCTGTATGGGGGTTGGACATCCCGGGACCCTTCCCTAGAGCCGTCGGAGGATTCTGGCATCTCTACATCGCCGTAGATAAGTTCACCAAGTGGCCGAAAGCTGCCCCAGTTGTCACCATCAACAAGCAATCAATAGTAAAGTTCATGAAGTCGATCGTCTGTCGATTCGGGGTCCCGAACAGAATCATCACTGATAATGGGACCCAATTCACAAGTGCAGCGTTCCAGGAATACTACGAGGACCTGGGGATCCAAGTCTGCTATGCATCCGTTGCTCATCCAGAGAGCAATGGGCAGGTCGAGAGGGCCAATGCAGAGATCCTCAAGGGCCTCAAGACTCGCACATTCTCACACCTTGAGAAGCATGGTACAAATTGAGTGGGTGAGCTTCCGTGTGTGCTGTGGGCTAGCCGGACATCAACCAGCTGGGCCACGGGGGAAACGCCTTTCTCTTGGTGTACGGGGCAGAGGTCGTCCTCCCCCCAGAGATTACCATGGGATCACCCCGTGCCCGGAGGTACGACGAAGCCGCGCAGGACCAGCTCCGGCGTGAAGACCTGGACCTCGTCGATGAGGGACGAGTGCGAGCGGCTCTCCGAAATGCACGGTACAGGCAGGCGCTCCGGCTCTACCACCAGAGGACCGTGCGGAGTAGGGAGCTAAACGTAGACGACCTGGTGTTGCGCCGCATACTCTCCCGGGAAGGGTCTAACAAACTCTCCCCCAACTGGGAGGGCCCCTTCCTGGTAACAGAGGTTTTCCACCCAGGATGCGTCTGCCTAGCTACGGAGGACGGACAACGATTACCCAACCCATGGAACATCGAGCACCTCCGTAAGTTCTACCCCTAGACCAGGGTTGGGACAATGTTATTTCATTGTAAAAGATACATACTGTCCCAGGACAGTACTTAGACTAGGGGGATGGGGCTCCGAGTGCACATTCCGCTTAGCCCTGTCCAGAACCCTAAGTAGGTGCACTCGACTTCATCTGACACCCAGGCCGGGTTTATCCCCTTGTAAAGTCTGCTCCATTTTATGATAAACTACAATGAAAGAATGTTGTCCTGCCTGGTATAGGCTTTGTCAATTCAAAAATTATCTTTAATTTTTATGATGCTGCTGTAAGCCCGCCATAGCTCGTGATCTATTATGAGCGCTGTCATTTTTCCCCTGCTTTAGCAATAGTGGGAGCCTTGCCGTCTGGATTGCAGGTGGGGTTGCTTGAGGTACCTGCAATGTACCTGGGGCCTCGAATGTTCCAGTACTCGGGGGTCTGTGTCTCCAGATGGTCTCCCCCGGGAAAGGCTTACGCTGAGCGGGAGGTCCAGGGGCACAGCCTGCTTAGCCTGGTCCTGTACCCTAAGCCTGTGCGCTCTGCCTCCCTAGTGCTACAGCCGAGTACTGGGGGTTAGATGGACCACCCTTGGGCACTATGGACGACGAGTCCTAGGCGTAGATGCACTGAATTACCCAAGCCCCACAAGTCAACCCAGAATTGTAAGTCAGGTGACACTACAAAGAGAGTAGGGGTAAAGTGACCAGCGGACAAAATTACTTCTCTTTTTTGATCTATGTACAGGTCTTTGAGGAAGTTATTCTGGCAACCACCGTCAGAGTACCCATGAAGACAGTGGGCACCGCCAGACTGGAGCTCCGGCGGCACCCCTAGGGGGCCCGCTGTCGACTTCTCACTGAAGATGGCGGGCACCGCCGGACTGAAGCTCCAGCGGCACCCCCAGGGGGCCCGCTGTCGACTTCTCACTGAAGATGGCGGGCACCGCCGGACCGAAGCTCCGGCGGCACCCCCAGGGGGCCCGCTGTCGACTTCTCACTGAAGATGGCAGGCACCGCCGGACTGAAGCTCCAGCGGCACCCCCAGGGGGCCCGCTGTCGACCTCTCACTGAAGATGGCGGGCACCGCCGGACTGAAGCTCCGGCGGTACCCCCAGGGGGCCCGTTGTCGGGCCCGTTGTCGACATCTCACTAAAGATGGTGGCCACCACCGGACTGAAGCTCCGGCGGCACCCCCAGGCGGCCCGCTGTTGACGTACCTACATACTCATCTACGGCAATGCTACCTACGCATCCTGGGCTCCCCCTGCACCCGTCCGCCCTAAGTCCTAAGTATATGACAGGTGTGCCCATAACAACTGGCCATGCCTGTCAGGGGGCCATACTTTGGGGGGCGGCAGGTCCTCGAAGCTAAGGAACAACAAGCAGCTAGAAGGCATTGCTGGAAATAAAAAGAAGCTGAGTATAAAAAGTACCACAGACAGATTTTTTATTACACAAATAAAAAGTTTGTCGCCGCAACCAACCACAAGACAAAAGCAGAAAGACAAAAACTTAAACAGACGCCCGGGGAGCCCTCAGCCGCTCCGCTGGAACCTTGAGGCGATGAGTGCCACCGCATCCGAAACTTCAGACTTGGCGGCCTCTTCCCTCTCGGCGATGGGCCCCTCGAGGACCGGCTGCAGTGAGACGTCGGGGTACCAGCTCTGGTAGCAGGACAGGATGTGCGTCGCCACCTCCTTCACTAGCAGCCGTCCCTCTGCCTCCAGCTGGTTGTTGAGGATGGCCCCCAGCGAGCGCATCCTCGAGCTGGTGGAGTCAAGCACCGGGAACACTTGGCTCGCCTCCTGCGCCGGCTCCCCCACGCGCGCCAGGCTGAAGCCGAGCGGCACCAGAGCTGAGTCAGCACCGCCAAGGAACTCCAAGACCTTCCGGGCCTCAGCGGAGTGCGCCGCCCGGAGCTCCGCCACCTCCTGCTGGGCCGCCGCCAGCGCCTGGGGGCCGCTGTCCAGGAACCGCTGCTCCTTGGCCGCCAGGGCCCTCTCACGCTCGCTGACTCCCTTCTCATGGCGGTCCAAGTCGCCCTCCTTGAGGGCGACGTTGAACTCAAGGTCTAGGAGGGCCTGGCGCTCAACGGACTGGGCCTGCTGCGCCTCAGCCACGGCGGATTCCCGGCGGTCCAGCTCGGCGGTGCGGACTCTCGCCCCTTCCTGCTGGAGGATGAGCCTGTGGCAGGTCGCCTCCACCTCGACCTGTTTCGCCGCCAGCTCCTGCTCCCGTTCGGCCAGAGCAGCCTCTCGGAGGGATAGCAGGTGCTGAAGGTCCTCACAGGCCTGGAGGCGGGAGCTGGCCTCGGCGTCTGCCTTCAGCTTCTAGGTGACGACGTCCAGCTGGGCCATGAGGTTGCGCTCCTGCTCGAGGAACTTCATCTCCTCGCGAACGACCGCGTCCCGCTGGGCCACTTGGCTCTTTTCCAGCCGAGTTCGGGCCTCCAGGGTCCTCGCCCATTCCTGGAGCCGGTCGTCCTCGTCCTCGAGCTGCCCTTTCTCCCAGGCGAGGGCCGCCTGGGCCTGCCGGAAGCCGGAGTAGGCCACAGCCATAGCCTCGGACAGGGGGAGAGGCTCCACCATAGCGGTGGGCCCCTGCCTCCCCACTTCTTCAATGTCGTCCTCCATTTGGAGGACCACTGGGGAGACAGGGACCAGGGCCCCCTCCCCGACGGCAGCACCCGAGGCGGTGGTGCCAACCGACGTAGTAGTGTCGGAGGGCGCGACGACATCGGCCGGCACGGAGTAGCCGGTGGATGCGGAGTCGTTGGCGGGCGCGGCAGCGGTCGTCGGCGTGCGCGGCTGGGCTTCGGCAGTCACTGCGGGGGTCTCGGACACGGTGGCCCGGGGAACCCCAGCGACAGCAGCCCGTTGCACCGGAGCAGGGCCCGAGGCTGCGAAAGATTCCCGCGAGCCGGCTGGAGCGGCAAACCCCCCAGCAGAAGTGCCTGCGGGTGGTGGAGTAGCTGTGGTGGCGCTGAAATCAAGCAAACCCGGATCATAAGAAAATGGCAGGGTAGGCGCGCACCAAAGAACACCCAAGGTAAAATCTGAGCAAGCTTACCGGGGGCGCTGAAGTTCCACCGCTTCCCGAAAGGGTTGGGGGGGGGGGGGTTCGGACCCCCCCGAACCCGCGGCGGGGGCCCCTGAGTGTGCTGGGGGCCCCTGTGGTGGTGGCGTCGGTGGCACCCCCGAGGTCTGGCGCCCCTCCGAACAGAGAGGGAACGCTGGGGTCCCGTCGACGTTGAGGATCCTCCCCCTCTTGCGCGTGGAGGACTTGGGCGGCAAAGTGACACCGTCGGTGCCCCCTGGCGACAAGCACGGCGGGGCTACGGAGTCCTGACGAGGGGCAGAAGGGGCCGGCGGTGGCGACCGGGCGCGCTTCTTGGGGGTTGGGTCCGGCAACAGAACCGGCATCTTCCCCTTCCCCTTGTCGGCACAGGCGACGACGCCACCCCATGGACGTTGCTGGGGACCGCCCGAGGAGTCGTCGCTTGAAGAACCGTCGTCGCTTAAGGGAGCCTCACGATGCTGCCCCTGGAACGGGTCCCCGATCTGACGCTGCGCTAGCCCAGACTCGTTAAGGGTTGGCATCGTCTTCAGCAGTTGCCGCCTCAACTCGGAGTCCGAGCACAAGGGGCGGTAGGCCGACGGAAGAGCCAACGCCTCAGGGGAGATGTCATTGGGGCAGACCCGGGTCAGCATGTCGAGCAGCTGCTGCTCGCCTAGGTTGGAGTCGGGGCCGGTCTCGAGTCGGGTGCAGTCCGATAGGCCGGTGAACATCGATGTCGGACGGGCGCGATGCTGGAGCGGAGCTATGCGGTGAGACATGAAGTCCCTCAGAACCATGGCAGACGACAGCCTGTGGTCCGCCAGCATCTGGATCCTCTCCAGCACCGGGTTGAACGCCTCCTCCAGCTCTGGGCGCTCCTCCCAGAATGACTGCTCGGAGTAGGGGATCCCGGTGGGGAGGCACATCTGGTCATGGGCCTCAGCCTTGGCGATCACCCAATCCTCATGCCACAGCTCCCACCGTGCAGAGTTGAAGGAAGCAATGTACCTCGTGGGGACCTTTGTCCGGAGCTGGAAGTAGTAGGCGCCGAGGTGCTCCTTCGAGCTCCTGCTGGTGGCCCTCAACACAAAAAAGTACCGGAAGAGCTTCACCGATGGCATCACCCCCACGAACATCTCGCAGAGGTGAGCGAAGACCGCCGATTATGGTTCGGAGAGGACATTCTTTTGTTATTGAATTAGGATTGGCTAATAGGCCGCCCTGGAGAGTAGGATCCTCCTGCGAAAGCGAAACGACGTTCAGTGGAGAATTGCGTTACTGTCATAGCTTTCGAACCCGGGTACTAATGCTTCTACCTATCACCCTCCGGGTGATTTTGAGAGCTGTGTTTTTTCCAACGTTAATAGCATTCCGCAAGAAAAGAGAAAAGTCATCTACTGATGTTGTCAGCGGCGACTCAGGCATTACTCAATAGAGGTGCAAGGCTTACAGAAGTGCCCAAACAACCACAATTTGAGCCACTTCCAATGATTGTAACACCCGCTGATGTACCTCATAGTTGGTCTGTACCTTCCAAATCATGGCTATTTCTTAAGTGCAAGCAGCAGATCTTATCTTGATCGAATAAGAAAGTAGAGTCCTATTCCAACACATATGTATATCCCTATGTTCCCGTCTCTGCTAATCCGAAGCGCCTTATTTAGAAGTTCATCATTTAGTAGAAGATCAAGAAAATGAAAGAGTGCCAGTTACTACTAGACTGCTACCGTGATTCCAATCCCTTCTCTTTATACAGAAAGAAACTGCCTTCTTTAGTTCAAATCAATGTTATGACCAAAATATGGGGTTTCCTACTCGATCCGTCAACTACTAAGAAAGGAAGAGAAAGACTGATTGCGACAGCTCAACCGGATGAGACATCTCTTATTTACAGAACTGTGCCAACGTAGTTTCCTCTATTTCTAATATCAGAGTAACACGGGAATTCTCTCTGGGAATCCGCTCCCCCTGCTTGCTTGTATTGGGCGGAGAGCCAGTCAACGAGGCTAGTAACCTCGGACCAGCAGAATATGAAGTAGCGGATTAAGGGTCCAGCTTACCCAACCGCAACAAGAAGGCGGTCACTGGGTGTGAGTCTTTCTGCAGAACAGCAAAAGGCCGCCCTGGAGAGTAGGATCCTCCTGCGAAAGCGAAACGACGTCAGTCAGGAAAAAGAAGAAGGACCCACTTATTCCACTCAGAGAGACCGAACCAGGCAACAAAAAGGCTGAAGGAAGTTCTCTTTCCATTCCAAGATCCTTCCTCTCCTCATTCAAACCAGGCGGGAAGGCTGTTTACATACGAGGATTCAGTGTTGGCATTCTGCAATAGATCGTATAGAAAATCTATGGGTGACATCCTGGTATTCCGATTGTCCTAGCGCTAGCACATCGATACCCTGCATCGGGCCCATTCGCTTCCCCCGTGAGGCGGATTTGTCTGAAATATGTTTTGAGTATAGCAGGAGTAGATTTGATTGAATCAAAATCTTTGAACCTTAAGTCAAGGAGTGCCCGGCCATCTAAAGTGCCAGTCTAAGTTCCCCTCCAGGCTGCAGGGTAAAGGGCAGACCTTCCTTCAAAAGGATTTCCGCTTGCTCGGTGAATGTCTTGCTAGAAGATATAATTTCTTGGAATTGAGGTTTAGTATCTTTTAGGTGTTTACGTAACTGGAGTGGAAAAGCAAAAGACGTTGCCGTTCATAGTAGTAACAATAAGATCAAGATCGTCTCCACGGTGCCAATGCTGTCCCAAGACCAGATCACAGTGGGTAGCTGCTTTAAAGAGGTTGGGAGACAGACTGGTGAACAATCCGTATATTGAATAACAGGAGGGTTAGAAACGACAATGACGTTCACACCTTTGTAAAGCATTTTGGCTTCGTCCACGTGAGCACCATCCAAAAAGATACATGAAACGGGCTTTAAACGGTACTCTTCGCGGTATTCCATCTTTCTAGTCCCACTCTTCTCCAACAGAGCTCCCTCACTGAGCGAGCATTCGGCATTCCTAGTATGCTCCACTCATTCTACGCCAAGCACCCAATCACGTCTGATTGGTCTTGGCCATCGCCGTAATGGGGTTTTTCTGATGGATTATCTACATGTGCCTGCTCACTCTGCTACTGCTCTCAATTCAACAATTGATGATTTCATGTTTGCTTATCTTGCTGTGTTATCTTTTGGTTATGATCGAAATACTTTTTCTTAATGCAAAACTTGCAACCACAATATGAACCTTTTCCTTATCCTTTAGGGAATTTAATAGAGAGATCACTCCACTGAGTAACCGAGAGAGAAGATTCAGGTGGCTGTAACTCCTACTTATTTATATTAATTAAAGCTTGCTGCAATTGCTTTGACGAGTGAGTCTGATATCCAGAATTGACAAGCGGATTATACGTATGTAAACAGCCTTCCCGCCTGGTTTGAATGAGGAGAGGAAGGATCCGACCTCTAGCTCTTGACTTTTACTGCCCGCCCCCTTTCGAGCGCACGACCTACCGAATCATTATCAACTTTGTGAGAGGGTCGACCATGCAGATGGCCCTTACTACACTAAGCGCTATGAAAGCCAATCATTAAATAAAAGAAGGACTTGCTTCGGTTCAGGTCAAGCAGGAAGAAGCTTGTACAGTTTGGGAAGGGGTTTTTTGAGAAAAAAGAAGAATCTACTTCAACCGATATGCCCTTAGGCACGGCCATACATAACATAGAAATCACACGTGGAAGCGGTGGGCAATTAGCTAGAGCAGCATTGCTCTGGTCGACTCGCCTTTCTACTTCTCTTATGCAAACAGATGTTGCGCTTTCTTTTGTCAGGCAATTCTAAACCAACATATGCGATTCATTCCCGTAATGATTATAACAAACAGCAGACTCCTTGCCTCGGGATGAGTGATACATCCCAGACAATGGGTATTAGAAGGTGGACCCTTGGCACATTGCTAACATACCATTACTGTTGAGACAATGGCAGCCAAAATTTCCCTCATTCTACTCGTCCAGCCCTCTTCACGAACTTGTACAATCAATGCCACAAAGCCAAACTGCCGACCTACTGTCTGTACTGCGTCGGATCAGATAATGGTGAGCCATCAGTCGGGTTCTCGGTAGTCGAGGAGAGGTGGAATTTTTCTTAGAACGGACAAAGGCAAGGCGGATAAGAGTAAAAGAGAAGAGGGCTGGCTTTGTTCACTCGGCTGGCTGGTCTATTTATTGATATTTAGTCTTAATAGAGAAGAAGCTTTCAGCTTCCTGCGAAGATCAAGTTGAAGCCTATAAAACAACGAGCTACTATCATTTCTTCATTATAGATTGAGATCTTCTTCGGACTTAATGCACAAATAGATGGAATAGCAGCAAATAGCATATTTCTGGAAGAGGAAGAAGGAGATAGAGCAAAGGTCTCCTCTTTCTGTCCGCTCTTCCCGGCATGCATCTCATAAGGAGCTCGAAACTCCCCTACGAATGAGATAAAGACAGAATGAACAGTGGGCAAGGATGACGGTTGAAGCGGCCTGCAGATATTGAGCTTGTTTCAATTGAACGAGGATGTGAACGAGAAGGCAACAAAAGGGAGCTTGGAGCAAGAGGAGTCATTTAGTAGTTCACGAAAAAAGGCCCGCGCCCTATCTTCACGCACTCAAGGATCTAACTCTTTCTTTCCTGTCTTGCTTTTGTCTCGATTCTTTTAGTTATCGCGTGACTTAGGTCTGCCTCCGGCCTAAATTAAATCCTCCGATATAGATTTAAGTAACTTGGCAGCAGGCCCTGCGGAAAAACGGTTTTGGATGGAAGAGGTAGATGAGAAAGACTTTCCACTTAGAGTCAGAAGTGCAAACCGACGCTCTGGGTGCTTGTTTGAGACCATATAAGGCTTTCTTCAATCGGCAAACAAGGGATGGATCGGAAGTCTGATAGGGCTTTATTTAAGAGATAGGGAAAACTGCGGTAAGAAAGCGGGCCGAGGAGAGGGGGTTTCGGAAGCCGTTCCCTTGTTGGTAAAGGAAGTAGGTTTTGCTTTTGAAGGTAGGTATTTCTGGAAGCAAGGAAAATCAAGAAGGAAGCAGGTACCGGTCTAGGGGTTGCCGAGGTTACGGGGTCATTTTGCCAAGTTCCTTCGACATGGTTCTCTCGACGCGCCCTAGTATACTCTACTTGTTCACCTGTGTCGGTTTGGGGTACGGCCACCATGGTCTGAGGTGAAATTGGTCCTGGTCCATAAAACGAAAGGTGCTGGGCAAGCGCAGAGAAGTCGTCTGAAGGGGAGTTCCATAGGAAATGGTCGAAAAGATGAACCAGGAGATGGGTCCAGAGAGCAAATTTGTGTACGTAAATACGTACGATATCGTGACGCCTATATGGAGAGTGTAATTTCAATGGGTTGAAATTGTCTACGGATATCAAAAAAGGCCTCTTCAAGTCTAATAGGCAACCCTCGCCTCATTGAGGAACTTTGGTCGGAGCATTCTTGATCAATCGGCTGTGAACAAATTTCTTCAAAAGGTTTTGAAGAAGAATAGCTATCTTTGCTCTTTCTTGCGCTTCTACCTCCTTCTTCCCTCAAACGATAAAACCTGGGCCACTAGTACAGTCTCAACCTTTTTTACTTCTTTCTCTCTTTCCTTGGAAAGAACAGTTGTTTATTAAGGCTGCAACAGTGAAGTCGGTTATTCAGTAGCTTATTCAGGAGCTAGCTATTGCCATGATTGACCAGGCACTGGCAGACGAAGGGGAGATCCGTCACATCGCTTTCTTTCTTCTCCCTCCATTTTCCTCACTACTACCGCTTCTACAGCACGGCGATCGAGTTCGGCGCGAGGTGGTGGAGTTGGAGGTCGAAGGTCTCCAAGAGCATGACCAGGAAGGCGGATGCCGGCGGGACGAAGCCGGCCAGCACATACGACGAGAAGAGGACCATCTCCCTGGCGGAGAGGCACAGCGGAAGCCTCCCGGGATGGAGCCACATCTCCCGCTCAGGAGTATGCCAGCCGAGAAGCCGGCGCATGGGGGCCAGGTCAGCGGACCTGGACAGCCAGGACTTGGGCAAGATGCTCGCCATGAGGGTTGAAGGAGGAGGCTCTGGACGGGGAGATTGGGAGTTAGAGCGCAAGAACTGGGCTTGAGGCAAAAAGCACGAGCGCAGGAGTGCAGAGGCAGGAGAAAGGACCCTCAGGGGGAAAGTTCTCTTTTTATGCACCTCTGCAGGCCAACGGGCGCAAAAGTGTTAATCACTGCAGCCTCAATAGAAGAGCAATAGTCTCGCATAGGCAATGACATGAGGGCCCGGGCCGCTCAAAAAGAAGGCGAGCCGGGCGGCTAACTATGCATAAGGTAACTAGGCGGTTTCCCAAAGGGCAAAAATAGCGGAAGTGCAGGAGCCACCTTGGGAACCACCGCAGTTAAAGCACGATTGAAGGCAGAAGTCACGTCGCGCGGCGCCTGTTCAGCACCTTCACTTACCAGAAGGAGACACGTCGCCTCAACGGTAGGGGCGTGTCACCTGGCGAACTGCCCCGAAGTGGAATCGAAAGAGTTGCGTGAGAAGAAAAGGAAGAAGACCCCACCTACTATATCGACGACTCTCCCGAGGTGGGCTCAGGGGCCACTGTTGGTACCCCGCAGACTGGGTACCCCCGCGCACAGGGAGAAAATCGCTAAGGACTCCGGCTCTGCTTAAGAGGCCGAATCCGAGACTGCCACGTCGTGGAGGGAAGGACCAGGTCCTACCTCTCCGCCGGAGGAGGCTCCCAAGATGCCACGTGGCCGGCAGAACTGGACCCTCACCTCCCCGCTGAGGTGGGCTCCGGAGCCGTCACGTGGCCAATCGGGACCTCAGGGCCAGCCCCGCGTCCTCGCAAGGGAAAGGCACCGGAACTACCACGTGGCCTGCAGCGCTGAGCCCCCGCCCCTCCATAGGGGTGGGCTCCGAATGCGCCACGTGGCCTGTTCCACCAAGTGCCTGACTCCCCATAGAGGCAGGCTCCGGCGCGACCACGTGGCGGATGGCCAACTCAGTGCGGTAGGAAGCCGCAGTAAAGGGACACGTGCGCTGCTCAGACAGGCATTAAGTACGCGCGCCTTCCCCAGGCAAGCTGAGTCACGCATGCGGAGGTCAAAGCCCCAGTGTCCTGTCTTATCCAAGTAGCCGGTACAGACCCGCGCCGCAAGACGGACGAATGGGCCGCGAGGACAAGACAGACAGGACGTGCACGGCTATCATCACCAACTATGTGTAGCCCTGGCGCATGACGCGGCGGGACGACGCATTGACACCCCTGACGAAGGGAAGTAGATAGCAATTAATTCGAGATCTTGTATAGGATTTGGCTCTCCCCGGGACCACCTGTCGGGTCCTGGGTCTCACCTTGTAACTGCAGAGTCCTTGGACTATAAAAGGACTCGGCAGATGACCTTCCCAAGGGATCGAAAAAATTAGACCAAGACTCATAGACGCTCAAGCAAGGAAATACACAAACACCCCCGTGGACGTAGGGTATTACGCTCCGGCGGCCCGGACCACGTAAATCCTCTGTGTTCATCATCCTGCTGCGTTCGATCTCCTGGACTAGCCCTCGTGAATCCAAAGAACCTCCGCGGGCTGCTCTCTAAGCAGGTCCGGGGGAAGTGTCGTTTACGACCTTCGACACCATGTTTTGTACTCTCTTTTTATGCAAGAAGTTTGGAGAGAGTACTAAACATGAAGGGTATGGAGTTTATTTTTTTATTGTGGAATGGTTGTATGATGGGAATTTACTTACTTCTAGTGTAGAAGTTTAGCATGTGCAAGTGAAGTATTCACTTCAAAAAGTAATGAATGAAATCTCACATAGGTCTATACTAGTTTGACAAAGCTCAATGTGGAGACAAATAGCATATGCATAAGGTTTAGTAATGTAATATATCATATGGCTTTGGTAGGTATTTCCAATCAAATGATAGTAACTTAAATCTTTTTAGAATTTCTCCGCAAATCTAAGTTTCATTTTCAAACTAGGAGTAGCAGCTCTATCACTAGACCATATCTCACAACAACCAAGAATGGATTAAACTTTTGCTACCCACATTTTCAAATCAAGGCAAAAGCATTTTTAGCCAATTAGAGCAATATGTTGGAGAGTAGTAAGTTGTAAACTAGGGACTTAGGAACATTAAAACAGAGCAGCTATTCATCATTTCATCTATGTGAATTCCGAATCATTCTTACCACACATCTTTTATTTTATTCAAAATTACATCTACTCTACTTATTATATTTTTTATATGCAAGGTGGATGATGGGTGAATGGAAAATAAATACGCAAGGAGTGTGATACAATTTACCTCAAGTGGGGGTCCTCCCCCAAGCTTGTTGTTCATTTGCTTCCATGGTAAGGGTTGAACCCTTGATGACGGAATTATGCCGCAAGATTGGCTTGTTGTTGTAACATGGAGTTGATGGTGGTGAATTGAGCATCCATGTGTTGTTGTCAGTCTTGGGTACCTTGGACATGCCCTTGGGGAGTGTTGTAGATGTCATCTGTTCTCACTTCAAGCTCTTCAATATGTCTAGTGAGGTCCGTCATTCCATGGCTATAGTCATGATGACTTCTAGCCAAAGAGGAATGACATCTTCTCATGGACGTTGGAAAAAAGTTGCTAGATCTTGAAATGGATCGAGGTGGCTCCAACATGGCACTTGGCCATCCATCCCATGATGGACCCTCGGTCACATACGATGGAGGTTGAGGGTGCATCACACATTGGATCCTCTTCCTCTTCGTACTCATGGACAGTGGAGGTCGTCGGGGGTATGACCGCTCTCCTTGTGCGGCTTCTGGTTACCCTGCCAGAGACATTACTTCTTCAGGCTTCCTCGATGGAAAGAAGATCAATGCTTAGCCTCCGGCATTTGTTCAAATGATAATTTGGGTTAGGTAACCGAATTTCATTGACAAAGCTAGGATAATAAAATATCAAAGAGCCATCTTGATCATGATTAAGGGTATGTCCTTGCACCAAATAATCCTCATTAATAAATTCTCTTCATTTTCAATATATTCAAATGAGGTATATTCTAGTGCTCCTACCCTAGTAGCAATATGGGTAATCCATGAAGTGCATTCAATTCGCCATGTTCTCAGAATGTAATCTAACCATTGTGCCATCATGGCAATAACTGGAGCAACTTTTATCTTTTCAACCATCGCAAATAAAATTTTCAGCTCATCTTCATGCACTACTGTTACATCTCCTCTAGGGAACATAGTCATAGCCACCCATATATGCATGAGACATATAGTAGGTTTTGTAAGTGGCTATTCCTAGGTGCACTACATCTGATCTCACTAGCTAATTCTTGCCAAAAACTTTGTTTGTCAAACTTAGGCAAGGTGTCTAAATCTAGCAAACAACGTCTATGGAAGCTTAGGATTTCACATAATTCTTTCCATAGGATGTGGTATTCTTTATGAAATAATCTAAAAGTGATACCATCAAATCCTATTTTAAGTGTGCAAAGGAATTGTATGAAGAGAAGGCGTGAACCTCTCTTCTTTATGTGAGCAAAATTCTCTCATCCTAATGCACTCCAAATAGAAAAGAATTCAGAATCCATACCTATTTTGGAGATCAAATCCGGATCGTATGCTTTAGTGTGAGAAAACTCACGATTTTGGAGGAGTTTGCATGCTTGATCTTCAACTTCACTTTGTATGTCAATGTCGTTATCGTTGAGAAGTTGTTGCGGGTTGCTCCTCTCACCCATAAGAGTGTCTTCACATACACTCCTCCTCCGTGGATTTGGTGTAGAAACAGAGGAAGGACATGCACTTGACTCTCCACCATGGCTTGAGCTTGTAGCCCCCTTCCTCTTTCCAAACAACCTCTTCATTCCTTTCATGGCCACAACAAGGCAAAAACTCGAAAGAGGTGATGTTAGTGAAAGCAAAACCACCGACGATATTTCTCTTGAAGAACTTGAGAGCAAATTGCAAATGCAAATAAAAGTAAATCTTTTTTTCATTAGGTTTTTTAGCAAGAGTGCTTGGAGAGCAAGAAAAACAATGTGACCAAGAGTGACTTTGGGGAGGTTTGAAATGAGGTGAAGTGTGTAGAGGAGTGCTCTTCACGGTCACCATCTATAGTGTACACTTTCCAATGGTCACAAAGGAATCAAATGTAGCCATTGGAGGAGAGAGAGAGCCAAAATAGCCCTTTCTCAACTTCAGCTGAACAGGGGGGTCAGTCGAACTGACATGTGGGCCCCCCTGTTCCCCCTTTTGGAAGGTGGCTCTCCAACGGTATAAAATTAGCACGGTGGTGAAGTTCCACTTTTGCAGCTCAGAAAAATTGTTTTTCGAATAAAAACTCTTTTTTCAAAACCCAACAATTTTCTTTTTTTTTGAAATATAAAGAAATAAAGATGATAGTTGAGAATATAAGATTCTCAACTTTCTAAGAAAAACCAAATATGCAGTGCGAAAAAATAAAACAAAATGAGAAAAAGCCAAATGAAGAGAAAAGAAAAATGAAATAAAAGATAACCATCAATTTAACCTATTGGCTAGGTCTCATCACCGTCCCATGAAATGGACATTCCTCCTTCCATTTCTTGACATCTTGGCCCAAAGGGATGGGCTCGGACATCTTGTCTTGCTTCTTCCGCCATTCGTTCTTTGGCGGCTTGGTGGACTTGGGCTTTTGGGGAGGCCCTGCCTTCTCCGTCTTCTTGGGGTGTCGACGTGGATGATGAGACGGGTTTTCCGCATAAATCATTTGCCTCATGAAAGAAATGAGCGGATCCACCTTTGGACGTGTGACTTCGACCTCTTTAATGTGCTTAACATTCAGCCCATAGTTGATACGGATCATGGAGCATTGCTCTGAGTTGGGCGAAAGTTAAACTTCTCCTCCTTGCCATTGATATGGAAGTGGATTTCTCCGGCTCCCACATCTATGTGATCCTTCGCAGTGCTATGGAATGGGCACCTAAGAATGAGCGGCGTATCCTTCTCGACATCCATGTCGAGCACCACAAAATCCATGTGTATGAAGTAATTCTGCATTTTCACCAGAACATCTTCAGTAATACCAACCGAATAACGGACTGAAGAGTCAGCCAGTTGGAGCTGCATTGGTGTTGGAGTAAGCTTCGTGAAGTTTAGTTCATCGAAGACAATCTTGGGCATCACACTCAAGCTTTCTCCAAGGTCACAAAGAGCCTTGTCAAAGTGGTGAGCTCCAATTGAACATGAAATGGTAGGACATCCAGGGTCCTTCTTCTAGTTGCCTCCCCGTAGTGAAATCATATTGGCACTTTCCGTGAGAGGTTCAGGCTGTCCTGGCATCTTGGCATTCTACACTGGTGGAACAGCAGCTGCCAGGTGAGCCAACTGAGTTTACCAACATCTTGTTGAAGTTTAGTTGATTCTTGAAGGCCAAGGATAATCCTTCAATCTTGGCATTAGTGCTCTCTAGAATCTTGTCATTAGCCGACAACTTCTTTGAGAGGACATCATTGATCTTTAGTTGGCTAATGGCAAGCTCTCTCAAGTTGGGTTGATTTACATTGTTACTATTGTTGTTGTACCCTCCTTGAAAGAATGGGCGTGGCTGGCCCCACCCTTGACCTCCTCGACGGTACACATTGTTGTTTCTATTGTTCGCTATGTATATGGAATCCTCATGATTTTCTGGGTAATTGTTGCCCAAATTCCCCGTGTTTCCATAGACTTCACACGTGATGTGAGAGTCTAGGGCATAGGCATTGCCACATACCTCATCATTAGCTTGTTCGTCTATCTTCTTCACAAGGAGGTCCAATTTGGCAGTGATCATGTCCAACTCATTCAAGGTGTGCATGCCTCGCTGACGGGTATGTAGAAGCTCGTCGCTCCAACCCATTATTTGACACCATCTTCTCAATCAAATTTTTTGCTTTGGGCAGCGTTAATGAGAAGAATTCTCCTCCAGCAGTAGCATCAACATGGTCACGGGCATAAGGGATCAGCCCACTGTAGAAGATTTGGATAATGAGCCAATCATCCATTCTATGGTGGGGACAAGCCAGGATGTATACCCCTACAACCTTTCCCATGCCTCGGGAATACACTCTTCAGCATTTCGCTGGAAGCTGGAAAATATTCCACGTAGGGCATTGGTCACCCAACGAGAAAAACTTTGCGAGAAATGTTGTAGAAAATTTCTCCCAAGTGTCTACAACACTTTGGTTCACGTAGAACTACTGTTTCGCTCTCCCAAGAAGAGAGAACGGAAACAACCTAACACGGACAACGTCAAGAGATATGTCCTTGATCTCAAAAGTGCTGCAGATCTCAAGGAATTATTGCAGGTGCTTTCTGACCCGCGAAGGATAGGAAGGCAGTTTAATTCGACCCAAAGGACCCAGCCAAATCAGTTCGGGTCAACACCATGCTTGCTGAGAAATAGGAAAGTGTGCTCACCAAATTCCTGCGCTCCAACCAAGATGTCTTTACTTGGCAACCCTGTAATATGTCAGGCATCCCGGAGGAGGTCGCCGAGCACAACCTCAACATCAGTTCAGGTTTCCAATCTGTTAAACAACGGCTGTGACACTTCAACAAAGAAAAGTGTTGAGCTATTGGGGTCAAGATATCAGCAAACATTTGTCGGCCAGCACCTTGAATGGCTGGCCAACCCCATGCTCGTCAAGAAGAAGAGTGGAGAGTGAAGGATGTGTGTTGACTACACAAGCCTCAATAAGGCGTGTCCCAAGGACCCGTTCTCTCTGCCACAAATCGACCAGGTCGTCGAACTAACCATAGAGAGCGAATCCTTATGCTTCTTGGACGCCTACTTGAGGTACCATCAAATTGCCGTCCATGAGGAGCAGCAGTTGGCTACTGCAGTCATCACACCTTAAGTCTCTTATTGCTATGTAAGGATGCCTTTTGGGCTCAAGAACACGGGGGCTACATATCAGCACTCCATGCATAAGTGTCTCTAGCGGCAGATCGGATGGAACCTCGAGGTGTACATCAATGACATCATGGTGAAGTCCAGAAAGGATTTGAGCCTCATCGACGTCGAGGAAACCTTCACCAATCTTCGATGCAAAAACATCAAGTTGAACCTATGTTGACGTTTCCTACATCACAAATAAAAATTCGCAAATGCACGGAAACTATCGATGTAGCATTTTTCCTTAAAAGAGGATTCCAAGTGCATTTGTATTTTCCCAAAGAAAGGCTAGGTGGAAACAAAGCAATCATCAAATGGAGAGGGTAGGTTTGTCTAGGTAGGGTTCTGGCAAGGATTGGTAAAGGATAATTGAAGGTAGTGTGGCACACACAAGAGCATTCTATCCAAAGGGGGGGGGGGTAAATGAGGTAAAGAAAAATTAGGCTAAGAGTTAGGTAGATACTCCTACTATGCTTCTACTATACATATACATAGTCTAGATTAGATTCTAATGATCATATCAAAGGTAAATTCTCATGCTAAGTTGTTCAACACATCGGGCACGGGCTTACTCAGAGCAACACTAGGACAACTCCCGCAAAGAGCAAGTGGCATAGCCGAATGTGGAGGATTGCAAAGGACAGATAGGGCTGTCACCACCTACTGCCTACCTCTTCAATTTGTGGGTCTACGAGACATCCAACGCTACTTATCTATCCTAGCACCATGCTAGCATATTAAGTAAATACCTTAGGAGCCTAGGCACAAGCCATCCTAACGCAATGACTAACCCAAACATCGTTGAACCAATGTTGAAACATAGCATAAGTTATTCATATTAACATGATCATGTCATAGCTAATTAGACTATAGTGGGGGTTTGTAGTGGTTATGATGATATGATGAGAATGGTATGGCATAATCATAAATACTACTCCTACCACATATATGGAACCCACAATCACACAAGAAATGCTTCATCCAAGTATATGAACAATAGAAGACTAAAGATAACATCTTTATTAAGTGCAAAGTCACAAATACAAATAGGAATATAAGAGCCATACCTTTCCCAATTAGGAATTGGGAAGAGACTCCTTCTCCTCCTTTCCTACTTGGACTATGGACTAGAGGCTCTCCTCTCTATAGCCTAAACTCCTCTAAACCTATGGAGAATAGTGGATACAATGGAATGAATACTCAAGTGGTGTGTGCCAAAGTGAGGGGTCCTATTTATAGCTTGGAGAAGGATCAGTAAGTCCACCAAAAGTGCACAAAATCAGTCATCACTGACTTCTTCAAGCCAGGAGGAGCCAACACGTGTCGTTTGACCGCATTTGGCACCTAGACCTAGTCGACCGACTAGGGAGGTCGGCCAACCTTGTCAAGGATCTGTTGGAGCTGTGCTTTCTCTAGGTCCATGACTAGTGGGTCCCACTTATTAATATTTGGTGTACACCGTTTGATGGTCTCGGATACTTCTGTGTTTGTGGGCCATTTGATCCATTTGGGGCCACATGTTGATGCTTGATTGGCTGGGATGGTATTTTATAGGATTGCTCCTCCTCTTTTACCTCAATTTCTGCATAAAATGTCTGCATACACAAATTCTTCAAGGACAAGTGGAAATAGGTTAAATATAAAGGTGATGTGTGCAAGAAATGACAATTCCTTCACATAATTGAGTCATATTAACAGGTGAAATTGGTATGTAACAGCCGTGAACAACCTAGAGAAGTGCGTGTTCAGCGTACCTAGGGCAAGCTACTCGGGTACACAACTTGAGAGCACGGCATCAAAGTCAACCTTGAGAAGATAACTATGATCACCAACACGGAGCCCGTCCGCAACATGAATGGGATACAATGGCAGATGGGGTGCCTCAGAGCCTTGAGCCCTTCATATTCACCTTGGGGAACCAGGTTTGCCGCTCTATAGGATCCCATGAAAAGCTCAACCTTTCGAGTGGACAGGGGAAGCACAGGAAGACCTCGTCAAGCTGAAAGCTTTCCTCACAAAAAATGCATTTCTGGCATCTCCAGAATCGTGCGAGCCGCTCCTCCTCTACATCACAGCAACCAACCAGGTGGTTAGGAGCACCTTGGTAGTAGAGCGAGAAGAGCTCGGGCATGCCTATAAGGTGTAGAGGTTGTATTTCATCAGCAAGGCATTGGAACACTGCGAGACATGCTACCAACATGTATAGAAGCTCTTATATGTCTAATTAAGTGCAAGCTCTTTCACTATTTTGAGAGCAATCCGATGCAAAAGTGGTCACGACATGTGGACTCGATGCCATCATCAAAAGCCGATACTCCTCGGGTAGGATCGCCAAGTAGGGTACTCTAGCTCATGGGATTTGAAATCTCCTATGTCCGTCGCACCATAGTCAAATCCCAGGCACTAGCCAACTTCATTGCCAAATGGACGGAGATGCAGGCCACGTCGTTGCCCACTGACTGCAAGTACTAGATGATGTACTTTGATGGCTCAGTGTTGACGGTCATTATATACCAATTTCGATTGTCAATATAACTCAAATATATGAAGGGATAATTCCTATGCACGTTATATTTAGATTTGACATAATTCCACTTGTACTTGGAGAAACAGTGCATGTAGAAGTTTTTTATGCAGAATTGATGAAGAATAAGAGGAGCAATCTTGAAAAGTGTCACCCCAACCAATAACATGATGACATGTGGTATCAGATAGATCCATGGACCCATTCTTAGGCATATCCGAGGGAATCCAACGTCGATTCACATGGGAATGAGGCATGGACCCACCTGTCAGCCACAAGGAAAAAGCACAACCGAGAGGGCCAGGACCAGGTCAACCGACCCCCTGGCTCGGTCGACCCCCTTGACCCCCTGGCGCCAAACTCGTTTAGCCGACGTGTGGTGCTCTAAAGATGGTGGAGACTAATTCACGCGCTTTTGGTGGCGAGAACCGCCTCTACTCCATCTATAAATAGAGGGGAGGCCTCACTTCTCACACACACCACTCAAGCATTCTGTCTTGTATACACTAGTTCTCTCCTAGTTCCTTAGTGGAGGTTAGGCTGAAGAGTGGAGCCTCTAGTCTCAAGTCCAAATTGGGAAAGGTATGGCTTATGTATGTTTTATTTATTTTATGACCTTATGCTTTATGATAATAATATTATTAGTATTTATTTCTTCATATACTTTGGCAAAGCATTTCTTATTTGGTTGTGAAGTCCATGTTTGTGCTAGGTGTAGATGTTATTATGGTCTAGTCATAATGCTCATATCAAGTTATCATAAACATCATACACCACCACTATTATCTAATTAGGTATTAATATGATTATGTTAATATGAATTTGTTAGTGCTTGGTCCTAGCATTGCTTCAACGATGTTTAGGTTAGTAATTACCTCACGATGATATTTGTATCAAGACTCTTAAGGTATTTGCTTAACATGTAAGCATGGTGCTAGATAGTTAAGTAGCGTTGGATGTCTCATAGAGCCACGGGTTGTAGGGGTAGGCGGCAAGTGATGATAGTCCTGTCCATCCTTTGTAATCCTCCACGTTCGGCTACACCACAGGCTTGAGGCGGGATCGTCCTGATGCTGTCAGGGAAAAACTCGTGCTCGATATGTTGGACCACTAAGCCCAAGCGTTCATCGCTAGCATACTCATGTGCACATTGATAGGCTATGTATATGAACACTTAAAGCACAGTGGAAGTAGCTTCATCTCTTACTTGACTTTCACTAGGACATTTTTACCCCTTAGGGCCTCTTTGGTGGCCCAGGAATCCGGTGGGATCCCAGCCGAATCCCAGGCCCAGAAAAGCCCTGGCCAAAATTTCCCTTTGATGCATTTGGCAGTCCAACTTCCCAGCCCGATCCACGGGGGAGCCCGGGGATTTCCGCCCTGGCCTCACGAGCTCGGGCAGAAAAACACTGCCTCGCTCGCGTGCGGCGTGCGGCGCCACCGTGCTCGCCTCCCCGCGCCTCTCGCCTCCGCATTCCCTCCTCCCTGCTGCGCTTGCCTCCACCCGCACCTCTCACCTCCGCGCCTCCTCCTCGCCGACTTCACGTTGGGCTCACCTCCCACCGTGTCGCCCCTTTCTGCTCGCATCCCTGGATCGTGGAAGTCTGTCGTCGATCACTGTCAGGCCGTCGCCGACGACGAGCAAACCCAGGTAAGGATGCCCCTCCCCTCCCCCTCCCGCTCCCTCCATCTTCCCCTAGCAAACCACGCCCCTGACCGAAGAGTATTTTTTCCTTCTTCTTTTTTTTTGCGACAGTAAAGAGGATTTTGGTGCTTTGATCCGTTCTCTCACTCAAAGCAAGGTATAGATCCTAAATCTTTCCGTCACAAAAAATTGATTGGTCAGTGTCATGGACTGCTACATGCTTTTCTAGATCTAGCACTGTTTTCTGACAATTAGGCAAACACTAAGGATCTTAACATGAACCACACGAAATTCTCTCTGCCCAAACATCATCGTTACCTTACATTTGTTTTATATATGCTTCGTTTCTATAGATCTTTTTGACATCTGGAGGCATACATTCTTGCAGTTGCATTTAGGCTATATGATCTGAGAGGCCGGTTTCATCGAACGTGACAAGGTGTGCATAATTACATCATTGTTGCCAAAATTCCTTACATTGAATAGCAGCCACCCACAGTTGAGCAACACAAAACTTGTTTTGATACAATGCTCCTTTTTGCCCTTAAAACTTTTGTTTTATGCACCAAGAACAGCATACAAGTTATCTTAGTACTCAGACTCTGATAGTCCTATTTAACTGAGACTTCATATTTGATCCATCACGCAGCTAAAGGAGAGTGCTAGCTCTTCTAAATGAATCGATTTACTTCTTTCTGATGATGCCGTCGAACAAATTTCGGACCAGGTACATTGTGTCAAGACGAACCGTTGTTACTCTCAACTCACCCATAAATATTTGCTTATTCCGAAATCCAAATATGTTCACCATTGACTATATGTTGTCCCTGACCTTTCATTCCCATGTGTTGCCCTCTCTAAATTTTGTATGCATGATGAAGGATTCTGAGTAATGATGCAATTATGCAGATGGGCGACAAAGGTGCATTTATTCGATGTACGGCTCCGGAACTCAAGCCAGATATATTTGCTTTTTCTCAGCAGTGGTATGTCACTTCTGCAGAAAGCTTTTCAAAACTGATTGCTTGCATTTGGTTTATATAAATCTTTTATTTTAATGGGTCAATTCCTGTCACTATTAGTGTGAGCTATGACTTGAATGGATGCCTAGCGACAATATTTTGAGCATGTAAGCTTGCTTTAGTTACGAACATATGTTGAAAACAACTTTTTTGTCTTGCAGTGTACTATAGTTTGAATCGGGGACAAATGTCTCTTTCAAGTACGCATTTTTACTCTTTACTGCTTATCACATAATTAACTATTTTAAGATTAATAGTCAATCCTTTCTTCTGAATTGTTAATCTTCTCATTGTTATTGTAAAGAAGGTTACTTTTTAGCTGATACGACGAGTTGAATTTGATTGTTTCTTGGTCCATACTCCATAGGCCATTAGGCATTTTTTTCTTACGTTGGTTGTGTTTAGAAGACTTATATGGAGAATATGCAGATTGGTTTTTAGAGATCTCTATAGAAATGTCTATCTGAATGTTCATAAAGGATTCTCTTCCAGGCATTTCATTTAAAAATTAGTAGGCGATCAATCATATCCTATTTGCTTTTGTACTCGTGGCACCTCCGCTTTCGGCTTGATTGTTGCCCATGCACTTCTGTTTAGAATTTGAATGGGACATATATGGATCCAGGCTTTCAGTTCTCACTCTAAGAATATGATATAAGATTGCAATTGATTGTGTGCTATGTATCCATTGCAGGTCTGCGTATGCAATTCCTGGGAGCTACTGGAGAAGTATTTTTTTATGTTGGTGCATTATTTAAATTTTGCAGGATACTTTTGTAATGTATAAATAATTTTAATGATTTTATAGTAATGATGGAACTCGAATTTGGATGATATTATATTTTTATATCTTATATTACAAGTCATTAATTTTATAGATTTTTTTTCTGATTTTTTTTTGAATTTTGGGAGTGTTTTTCGAGTTTTCTGAATTTTTTTAGCTTTTTTCGTTTTCTAAACAAAATCTCTGGTATTTTCTCTCCCAACCTGCCAAATGAATAAGCACAAGAGGGGAGCGCTGACCCTGGGAAACCAGAGGGGCACGAAACATCCCAGGAGGGATTTCCTCCCCTGGGTTATCCTTCTCCGGCTGCCAAATTAGCCCTTAGGCTTCATTTAGGAGTTGGGTTCAAAAACCCAGGGAAGCAAATCCCTAATGAAATTTTCGCTATCCCCGGGTAGAATTTTCACCAAGAGAATATATTCCCTGTGTTCATTTGGGAACAAGGGGACATACATCCCAGAATAGGAAAATAAGACTAAAAATCAAAAAACCAAAAATAAAAATGCAATCCAAGCTAAAGACTTGGTCACATGCGGTGGCGTCGACCGCGGTCGCGATAGAGGCGTTGCATTGTCGACCCAAGTCGAAGCTGGAACCGAGGAGTTGAAGTCCTCGTCGATGCGGAGGAGCGAACCGTCGGGGACGAGGAAGGTGGAGTTGGGGAGGACCTTGAGAGCGAGGTCGTGATGGCGGCTGAGGACTTGATCTAGGGATCGGGCAAAAACATGAGGCAAGCAAGCACGAAGAAATCATATTGCCCTGTCCAGGCCTGCATCGCCGAGGCCATCACAGTCAGAGCGCCACACTTCACGGGCCTAACCCTGCTCGTCCAAATTTCAACCAGTTGTGCCGACGGCCAGCATGCAGACCGTGGCACTAAGAAAGAAGCTGGGGGTGGAGTGACCGTCAGTGGCGTGGACATCGATCGGCCGACGCAGTGATGGCGACTCCCATCCCCATCTTGTTGCAAAGGCCGGTTCGACTGCACGATCGATGTGGATGGCGCATTACACAGTGGCCCAGTGCGGGCAGGAGGAGGAGGGGTTGTGGTGGTGGAAGGAGCGGGGAGTCCTTGCCGCCGTCGGATGCGTCATCCTGCTTAAAGGAGGGTATCTTGGTTGGATCTAGGAGGAGTGTGGTGTGAAGGTGGATTGAGTGAGATTCGGAGCGGGGAGAAGAGCGCCGGGAGGCGAGCCGCGCGATGGTCGGCGTCGGCGATGGCGGAGGCGGGGGGGGGGGGGGGGGTGCGAGCGAGCCAGCGTCGCCAGATGTGCAGAGTGGGGAATCGAGCACGGAGTGACGCGGCGATGCAGGGATTTTCGCCCCGACCTAGTGAGGTCGGGCCGGAAAGGCCCGTCGTACCCTCCTATCCTGTGGATCGGGTCGGGAACCGAGCTGCCAAATGCATCTAGGGGAAGTTTAGGCCCGGGGTTTTTTGGGCCCAAAATTCGACCGGGATCCCTCTGGGATTTTGGACTACCAAAGAGGCCCTTAGAGTAGATTGCTTAGATGTGTCACACTACCCCCACTACGTCAATTACCCATCTGACTGGATTCCTCATTAGAACACTACTCTTCCTTTGATCTTGTCACTCTTCCCATGCCTTCCTTTGGGATAAAAGAAATAGGATACCATAGATACTCTTGGATGAAATGTTACATCAATACATTTTGTGTGCTTGTAGAACTCATCTTGCTTTGGCTTAGGTTAGCCTAGTGCCTCTACAGAACTAGTATTTGCTGCTAGAATGAACTGCAAACATTAGGAAATAGCAACAAGCATTTTTGGCGCCGTTGTCGGGGAATGCACAAAAGATTTGTATGATCAAGTAGTAGATAGGATTCTAGTAGGTTTTTAGTAGGATAACCTTGTTTTGTTTTGACATTCTTTGATGTGAAAATAGGGTAGTGTATGACCAGTTTATGTTTACCAGCAAACTACATTGAACATCTCGAATTACTGCTGAGAATAGATCGACCTCATGTCGTTCCTCCTCAGGTGATCCTGTCGGTAAGGAAACCCGTCATTTCTGGAACATTACGGTGCAAGCCAATGACCGAGAAGAACCTTTGTGAGTTTTTGGCTCCCTTGCTAATAATGTGCCTACTGAGCCCAATGTGAACACAGGAGACATAAACTTCGAAATCAAAACTGGCCTAATCACTATGGTGCAGGCTCCCTTATTTTGGAAAGCCAACGAGGATGCAAGTGCTCACCTGCAACAACTCCTCGAGATTTGTAGCACTTTTGAGATCAAGGATGTCACGCCTGATGCCATTCGTCTTCAACTGTTTTTGTTCTCCTTCATTGGGAGAGCGAAGCACTAGTTCTACACAAACTGAAGTGCTATAAATACTAGGGAAAAGTGTTCTACAGCATTCCTCGGCTAATGCCCTACGTGGACAAATGTCAAGCTTCCAACAAGAGCCCATGCAATGCGTTCCTGAGGCATGGAATGGTTGTAGGAGTACATGTTGGCCTGTCCCCACCATGGTATGGATGATTGGCTCATAATCCAAAACTTCTATAGCGGGCTGACTCCGTCAGCCCATGAACATGTCGATGCTGCTGCTGGAGGAGCATTCTTCTCGCTTATGGTTCCTAAAGCTAAAGAGTTGATTGAGAAGATGGTTTTCAACATTGGATGGATTGATGAGTGTCTCCAGTCTCAACAGCGAGGCATGCACCCCTTGAAAGATGTTGACATGATTGCTGCTAGTTAGACCTCTTGATGGAGAAGTTGGTCTGTCAAGCCAATGAAGAGGTATTTGACACCGCCCAGACTTGTGAGGTTTGTGGCAACGCGGGTCATATGGGGAATTACTGCCCCGAGACCCTTGAGGATGCCTTATATTTAGCCAACAATATACATTTGAATAATAGCTACCGTCCAGGAGGTCAAGGGTAGGTCCAACCATGCCCTTTCTTTCAAGGAGGCTATGACAACAACAATGGCAATGGAAGTCAGCCCAACTTGAAGAAACTTGCTATTAGGAAGCTCAAGATCAATGATGCCCTATCCAACAAGTTGTCGACTAATGACAAGACCTTGGAAAACATGAATGCGAAGGTTGAAGGCTTAGATTCTTCCTTGAAGAACCAGTTGAGCTTCAACAAGATGTTGGAAACTCAATTGGCTCAACTGGTAGCTGTTGTCCCTCCATTGTAAAATGGGAAGATTTCAGGGCAACCCGAGGCTTCCCTAGAGAATGTGAGTGTAGTTGCTACGAGAGGTGGAAAGACCACTCGTGACCCACTGTACCCCACTCAAGAGGAGAACAATTGAGGAGAACTTGGAAGAGGTCCCTTCTAAAAAGGGAGAAAAACTCAATGAAATAATGGCAAGAGAATTTGAGGATACTTCCTTCATGACATTCCCTCAAAGAAATCGAAAGCCAACTGTGGATGAGAAATTCAATCGCTTTGTTGAGGTCATCTAGAAGATCCACATCAATGCACTCTTGATAAATGCGATGCAAGTACCCACTTATTCTCGCTATATCAAGGACATATTGAACAACAAGTGACCATTGCCCACCGCAGAAAGTTGTCAAGCTCATTTGAGGGATTGCAGCACTGCTATCCTCAACATGCCTTCAGAAAAGAAAAAGGATCCAGGATGCCATACTATATCCTACTCCATTGGTACAGAACACTTTGACAAGGCACTTTATGACCTTCGCGCAAGTGTTAGTGTCATGTCAAAGGTGGTCTTCGACAAGATCAACTTCACCATACTATTTCCGACGTTGTTGCAGCTTCAGCTAGCCGATTCATCGGTCTGCTATCTCGTTGGTGTTGCCAATGAGAATTCGAAACTACTTCATACTCGAGGAAGGTCAAACACATAGGGGAGGTCGAAGTCACACCACCTCAAGTTGACACCCTCATTGCATTTATGAGGAAATTAGTCTATAAGGAGACTCCATCTTTTCGCCCATGCCGACATTTTAGGAAGATAGAGAAGCCAGGGCCATCTGAATGGCCCATGTCCACTAAACATCCCAAGAAGGAATGGCGGAAGAAGCAAGGCAATCCGATCGTGCCCACTTCTTCGAGGCTGGAAGCTAAATTTGAGCTTCAAGAAGATGGAGCAAAATCCATCTCATCGAATTTTGTATGGGACCTCGCCAATAGGTTAATTTGGTAGTTATCTCATTTTTATTTTTTCATCCCTACTTGAATTTTTCCTATTTGGATTTCTTATTTCCCACAACATGTGTGCTTTTCCTTAGGGGTGTTGGGAATTTTGTAGTCTCAACTTAGATTTATTTTCTTTCATTTCTGAAAATCAAAAATTAAAATACTTATTTGAAAAATATTTTTTTGGAGCAATTTTGTGGTTGATTCACCTAACAGCTCGAAATATTGTTGTTGGGGAGCCACCTGCCAAAAGAGGGACCAGAGGGGGCCCACCTACAGGGCGGCCGAGCCCCCTGGTCGGGCGTCTAGGGAGGAGAGTCATTTCGACTCTCATTCGTCCAACGGCTATATTCTTTCCTCTTATGGCCGTTGGGGGTGCTACAGTATTTATACATGCACGGATGAGTGTGTTACTTCACACTTCACCTCATTTTTTACCTCCGTAACTCGCTCACTCACTTGCTTAAGAATTGTTTTTCCCTTTGCTGGAACACTTCTCCAACCTTCAAGCAAAAATGATTTGCTTTCATCTCCATTTGCACTTTGCATTTTCAAGCTGATATCAAGTTGACAAAATAATTCATCGGGGTTCTCGTTTGGTTTTCACTAACGTAACCCATTTTGAGTTTGTTTTGTCTGTTCTCAAGTTGTGCATCCATGAAGAGCATGAAGAATTTGTTTGGGAAGAGGAAGGGACCTTCATCAATCTCAAGCCATGGGAGGAACTCAAGCTCACACCTCTCCCCTGAGCCTACACCAAGTCCATGGTGGGGAGGTGCGCAAGATGACGTCCTGATGGAACAAGGCGATGCTCGAATCCACCTCCTTAATAACGATGACCTCGAATTGAAGCATGATGTCGAACAACAAGCCTACTCCTTCCTTCGAGGCCGTGAGAAGCCCTACAATCCGGCGCTACTCTCTAAAATTGGTATGGCTTACGAATTCTTTACCATTTGGCATGCATTAGGATGGGATAATTTTGCTCAAATAGATGAGGAAGGTTCACACATCTTCACTATTCAATTCCTATACACCATTAAATTAGGATTTGAAGGTATTTCTTTTAGGTTTTTCCGAAAATAATACTTTATCCTATGGAAAGAATTTAGTGAAATCCTAGGATTCCATAGACCTTGTTTAATAGATTTAGACGCTTTGCCTAAATTTAATAAACAAAGTTTTTTGGCAAGGATTGACTAGTGAGGTAGCATGTAGGAGTCCTAGGAATAGCCGCTTGCAAATTCCTACTTTACGCTTCATGCATAGATGGGTGGCTATGACTATGTTTCCTAAATGGGATGTTAGGATTGTGCACGAAGATGAACTTAGGATCTTTTATGCCATGGTTACAATGATTAAAATTGCTCCTATCAAAGCTATGATGTCACAATAGTTCGAAAACATTAAAATTGGGGGACCAATTGAATGCACTTCATTAATTACCCGTATTGCTATACAAGTAGGAGCTTTAGAAAATGCTTCAATTGAATATATTTCAAAAAGCTTCTAGATGATAGATGAGGACTATCTAGTGCATGGATGCACTCTTAAACATGATCTAGATGGACCCTTAGTGTTTTCCTATCTAGGGTATATAAATGAGCTTTGGTTACCTAACCCGACTTTTCATTTATACAAATACCAGTAGCTAACCATTGCCCTTCAACCTATCGAAGAGGTTCGTAAGGGTAATGTTTCTGGAAGGGTTACAAAAAGCCATTAAAGAAGAGCAGCCATGGGGATGCCACCGCGATCTACTCGCTCCTATGAGTACCAAGAGGATGTGGAACTGACGGGTGATGCACCCGGCTGGACCTAACCTCAAACGTATGAGGTCAGAGGATCGTTGTGGCAAGAGTGGACTACCACCGGAGAGAGATGATATCCTTCCAGTTCCAACTCAAGCTCTAGTAACTTTCCTCCTCAACCAATGAGTACATGTTGTTCCTTTTCGGCCCGAGGTTCTCGTGACCTTGGTCAAGGGATGGCTGAAATCACTCAAGGATGGGAGACCATTAAGTGAGGACAGGTGACATCTTCAACACACTTCAAGACCACATCCAAGGTACCCACGACTGGCAGCAAGAAATCAACGCACAGTTCAACAACATCAACACCATGCTGCAATTACAACAGGCCGACCTCATGGCCTATTTTTGTCATCAAGAGTTCAACCTTTATCATATCCTAACCATGTTTTTAAGTTGCATAAGGCCCTCTATGATCTCGATCAAGCTCCCATAGCTTGGTATGAGTGTCTTACAAATTTACTTATTAAAAATGGTTTTAGAATAGGAAAAGCGGATTATAGTCTCTTCGCTAAGAATGTTGATGATGACATTTTTATGACAAATATATAGCAATGACATTATATTTGGTCCAACTAACAAATCATTTTGTGATGAGTTTATCAAGATTAAAATGAAGAGATTTGAGATATCTATGATGGGAGAATTGAAGTTTTTCTTAGCTCCAAGTAGTACACTCAAGACATATTGACATGGGCAAAGCAAAATCCATTAAGATGCCCATGGGGACAAGTGGACACCTCGACCTCAATGAAGATGGCCCTAGAATGGATCAAAAGGTATATCACTCCATGATTGGTTCATTGCTCTATGTTTATGCATCGAGGCCTAATATCATGCTTAGTACATGCATGTATGCAAGATTCCAAGCCGCACTCAAAGAGTGCCATTTAATAGTCGTTAAGAAAATCTTGCGATATTTAGTTCATACATCAAACCTTAGGTTGTTGTATCCTAAATGGTCTAAGTTTAACTTCATTGGATGTTCCTATGCAGATTATGCTATGTAAGCTAGATAGGAAGAGTACATCCAAGATTTGCCAATTCCTAGGTATGTCCCTAGTGTCATGATCATCCAAGAAACAAAACTTCATTGCCCTTTCTATGACCAAAGTGGAGTATGTTGCAGCCGAAAGTTATTGTGCACAACTTCTTTAGATGCGACAAATTCTAATGGACCGTGGCTACAATATGAGCCATGTTTCACTCCTATGTGACAATGAGAGTGTCATTAAGATTGTCCATAACCCCGTTGAACATTCTACGACCAAAGACAAAGATATCTGACACCATTTCTTGAGAGACCATTCAGTAAAGGGGATATAGTCTTTCACATGTTAGAACCAAAAACCAACTAGCCGATATTTTTACCAAGCAACTAAATTAATATTGGTTTTGAGAACCTAGGATGAGCTCAATATCCTAGATTCTCATAATATAGCTTCAAGTGTTTCCATCTGATGTGAGATAGCATAGGTTTGGAAACAAAATATTTTGAAACACTTGCATGCTTTGTTTTAAAAAAGTTGCATTTTGGCTCCTAACTTGCATATGGATACTATTGGTTTGAATTGATTGTTGGCTGACCATATTAGTCAAAACATTTGTGAAAACTTGTCCAACACTATTTCGAGTCCATGCAATATATATATATATATATATATATATATATATATATATATATATATATATATATATATATATTTGATTGGATATATAAGCCTTCACCCTAGTTCTTTTTTCAGACCGGCAGTGAAAGCAAAGACATATCCGACAAAATGTAAGACAAGTCTGGGGCACCTTGGGCATTCCTATTGTCCGGATTTTCCAAGATTCGGACAAATGTGGCATTCCTCCGGACGTGTCCGGTGTCGGGTTCTCTCTATAACCTGTACCTCTTCACTTTATTCCTCATGTTATCATTCTTTCCGACCGTGTAACTCTTCTTCCTCTCCTCTCCGATGACCAAGGCGCTTCTCCAACACTTCTTCGAGCGTCGCTTCTCCGGCTCCATCTCGTGGTGGCGGCGACAATGAGGACGACGAGGAGGATTGGGAGGCGAGCGACGCCGACGGAGATGATAAGTAGTTCCTTCACCTTTTCCTTATTGGTGTCTTGGTACCAAAGGGGGGAGAACTTTGGTTGTAATCTTAGTTCTTTGGGTTTAGCATTTTATGTATCATTTAATATGGGCCTTGTGTTATGTTGAATATGTATTATGTTTTATGCTTTGGTTGGACTTGAGTTAATTTGTATTTGTTATCTATGTACTCGTTTATTGTATTATTATATATCTATGTTGAACCATAAATATTGTACCTCATATGTGTATTTGTGACGAATTCTTGTTACTCATGTTGTAAATTCACATAGTCATGATTCATGCCATTATATTCGATACATTATTGCAACTTGTCACATATTGCTTTTAGGCACCCCACTATCACACTGAGTATATGAAGAGCCCTTTCATTTCTTTATCAAAGTTTTATGCTCATGCCTAAAGGGAGTATCTTCATATCCTCTTTGTAATCAATTTTTTTAACTCAAATTGAAAATTTTATTTTGTAGTCATCAATCACCAAAAAGAGAGAGATTGAAAGTGCATCTAGGTACCCTCGTATGGCTAACGAATTTAATCGAGAGAAGTGCAGAATATGGTTGGATCCCTCAAGATGAAAAAAGGAAAGGATAGCATGAAGACTCATAGTTTGTACAGTTTTATTTTTGTCGAGTTAGAAAACATCATACTATAAAAAGAATGGCAAAGTTAGATTGCAACAAATAATTCTCAAGCTCAATCCCTTGGCAGTTTATAGGTTTCTAAAATTAACTTAGTGCACAACCGAATTGGAACCCGAATATGTCCGGGTTTGACCACGATTATCTTCTCTCTGTTTCCTCAGTTGGGTTGTCCTAAGGAACTCGGCCATGTCCTAGAAATCCCATATATGTTCGGCCTAAATTTTGTCTAGCATGGACTGCAGACATCTTCTATCGTTTTCCTTTAGTGTGGCTGCCCTACGGGATCCTAGTATGGATATGTCCTGACTTGTATTTTGAACCACGGATGTCCACTCTTTGTGTAAATTCAATTATGACCTAGGAGGGCATGTCTGAACATAACCGGACATGTCTGGGATTTTAAATTTGACCATTCAAAAGATGAGTTGGTGGGGACGTCAACCAATGTGGTGGTCCTCAAGCCCGAACATGTCTAGGGGTCCACATTGGACATGTTCAACCTTTTGTGGTTGGCAACAACTACACTTTAGGGAGAGTATAAGAGTGACCCCCCCCCCCCCCAATATTGAAGCACGAAACCCTAGCGTTGCAATAGCCTTCTCTGAGCACTTCAAGCCATTATCTTCAAGCCTAAGCACAAAAAATCAAATCTTTTGTTGGGGTTTATTGTTCGAGATAGATTTGAGTGAAAAGTCTCTTGGGGGTTGAACCATTCAATGATTCTTCATTGCAATCTATATTATGTGTTTATTACTCTTGGGATTTTTCCCTATCTGACTTGAGGTTGCCCATGACTCCCAACTTGTGTTTTCAGATCCGGGAAGTTTATATTCACCCTTGCGATTGATAGTGAAGCAACCGAGTTGATCTTGGTGATCACTTAGTGAGGTTAGGGTTGTGGTCAACCCAGTCCTTTATGGACTTTCTTGTGACATCCTGACTCAAGGCTTAATAGGATTGATAGAATACTCATACCACCAAGGTATACCTTCTTTTTTGGAAGCTCACCTGCAAAGAACTATGAGGTTAAGAGTGCTTGGCTGGGAGCAATTTATGGATGGGTGACCGACCGGGAAGTTTTCCCGGGTGCGCATGACTGGGGACAAAATACGCAGAAAAGACTAAGTGTTGGTCTGTGGGGCTAGTTTGTGATCCTAGAGAGCTGCCAGAAGTAACGACCGCCAGACCCGTAGTGGCTGGGATGTTACAAATCATATCAGAGCCGACCCTCGTGGTTTCACGGGTGCGTATGGGACAAGGACATGGGTACGTACGCATGAGGCGTGGGTCCTCTAGGAGGGACACAGTATGGTACGTATGCCAGTACTAAACGTATGGACGTGGCCAAGAGGGAACGTTCCTGGCTTGGGAGTTGACCGACGAGGACGTCGGTCTTCTAAGGAGGGGTGGATTGTGACATCCTGACTCAAGGCTTAATAGGATTGATAGAATACTCATACCACCAAGGTATACCTTCTTTTCCAGAAGATGACCTGCAAAGAACTATGAGGTTAAGCATGCTTGGCCCGAAGCATTTTACGGATGGGTGACTGATCGGAAAGTTTTTCCGGGTGCGCACGAGTGAGGACAAAATGGGTAGGAAAGACTAGTGTTCGTTTGTGGGGCTAGTCTGTGATCCTAAAGATCTACAGAAGTAACGACCGTCAGGCCCGTAATGGCTGGAGTGTTACATTTCTCAACAGAGATGTAGGCTTTTTGTGGAATGGAACTTCGGGAAAAAACCTATTGTGTCTCCTGCTCACCTTTCACACTTGTTTACTACTTATTCTTCATATTGTTCTAAAAATCCTAATTTATTGTAGGATAATTCTCAGTTAAATAGATTTCTAGCTTTCTCTAGATCGCTTCAGTAACTATATTTTTCATACTCCATACCTAGGATTGCTTTTTTTTTATTCTGTTGCCTTTAACCCTGGATATATCCGAGTTTGATCCCTCTTTGTCCGTGGAAACCTAGACAAGTCCGGACCTACCCGGACATCACTGACAGATTCAATTTAATTTAAAACTTTCAAATTTTGTTGGCCTATTCATCCCCAAGGCAACTGTAAGAATCCCGCTATAATATGTATTACTTTTTCTATTGCATTGTCTTATGATTGGCATGTTCATAATTAGCTTGATGTGAATAATGTCTTCTTTCATGGTACTTTATTGGAAACAATCTATTCTGAGAGGTCATCTGGTTTTCTCGATTCAGCTCATCTGGATTTTGTGTTTCGCCTAAAGGAATCTTTATATGGTTTGAACCAAACTCCTGGTACAGACGCTTTGTTTATCATTTTTTTGGATTTGTTGATGCTCGTTCCGACACTTTTCTTTTTGTCTACCAACATGGCTCAGACACAGTATACTTATTGTTATATGTGGATTGCATTTTCCTTACTTCTTTTTCAGTACCATTGCTTTCTCGTGTGATTGATACTCTTGCTTCAGATTTCTCTATGAAGGATTTGGATAGTTTCCATCATTTTTTGTGTGTACCAGATGCTTGATGTAGTGGCGGTTTCTTCCTCTCTCAGCAACAGTATATGATGGGTATTCTTGCGTGAGTACGTATCGCTGATTGTAAGTCACACTCTACTCCAATTGATATATCTGCCAAGTTGTCTTCTAATGGTGTGCCTATTTCGGATCCTACACACTACTCTGATCTTATTGGAGCTTTGCAGTATCTTACTTTCCCTCATCTTGATATTACATATGCCGTACAATAGGTCTGCCTCTACATGCATGCTTCTCATGTATATATTAGAGACACCATGGACTATAATCTGTAGTTGACTAGATCGGCAGCCCTGACACACGTTTCACTTTTGGTAACGACATCTTCCTAGGAAATAATTTAATCTCCTGATCTTCCAAGCGTTCGCATACAGTCTCCCACTCCAGTGCTGAAGTTGAGTACCATGTTGTCGCTAATGTTGTGGTTGAGATTTCCTGGTTGCATCAGTTATTGAAAGAACTTCATTGTCCGCTCTAGAAAGCTACTTTGGTTTATTGTGATAATGACAGTGCAGTTTTCTCTTCACTAATCCGGTGCAACGCCAATACACAAAGCACATCGAGATTAATTTGCACTTTGTTCACGATAAGATTGCTAGTGGAGCATCATGTTATTCATGTGTCCATTAGTTCTCAGTATTTGATATCTTCACGAAAGGACTCCCAACATCGATTTTTATCGGTCCAGTCTAAACCTTCGTATAGACACTCTGATTGTGGAGGAGTGTTTGATAAACAATATTGGACCTCTCATATGTCGGCCCATTGTTCCTAGGGTTTGTCTCATAGCTCCGCTGTAAATATATACTGCCTCCTGGCTATTGTTAGTCAATCTATTATTTTCTTCCATATTATTCTATCAATCCTAAATCTTATTTAACTCACAACATAATTTAATTTAGAAATATTTTAACTCCTTTTTCGTACTTAGCTTGCCTTAAATCATAATGCAATAACAATCTAAAACCTTTGGATGTATTCCAATGTTAACATGTCCAGTCAGAACACGGTAACAGGACAAGGTATAATGCAATCATAATTGTATTGTTCTATGATACAATGCAATCACCAGACAAAATCGTAGTGAAATTCATGATTCGAGCTATTTTAGCCAAAGTAGCCAGCTGGGTACAGTGTAAATGGCGACACATTAATGGATGTTGAATATTGTTCTAAAATGCACATGAATGCTGCAGGGTTGCATGCGCCCATTATTAGATTGCATTATTTGGGAGATGATTTTTTTTGAACGACCAAAAGGTATTTGTATTGTATATAAGCAGGATGGAAAATAGTTTTACAACTGCCAAAACTCCAGGAGTATAACACAAGAACCCTAGGAAAAAAGAGTAAAAAACAGAGGGCTGGTAGTGTTACAATTGTAAGGCCGTGGCTAGGTCCTTTGCCCCAGCAGCTGACCATAGCATGATAACTTTGTTGTTCTCCGTTTGTTGAAAAGTATTGAGTGTTTGTCACTTTAGCTTTTACTTGTAATTAACTCCTGTGCTAGTCTTGTTTTACCTGATGAAGCTAAAGAAGAAGTATCCATTGTGATTTACGTGTGTATAGGAGTTATTAATAATTACCACGTCAATGATCTATTAGGGTGAGAGGGTTTGGGTCTCCAAAATCTCTTATTAGGTTTCTGTTTCTAGGTAGAATCACATGAAACTGTTCGAAACAGTATAAAAGAGAAACTTTTCAAGAGAGAGACACCATGAAACGATTCACTTTTTTGAAGGTGAAACATTGAAAAGGTGTTCCACACCTTAGAACACTTCGGTCAATCATAACTCGGGTCCAAGTTTTATAAAAATTATAAAGATTTACCAACACCTGACTGCCTTATTGCTTCGTGGCTGATAGAAAAATCTCTGAACCCTCGAGCTGCAACTTATTCGCTGAATTTCACTCCAACCTACAGTCATTGCCAACCTGTCGCTCGCATATGAAGTTGATTTTCTCTATTGTTTTAAATATTGCCCAAAACTAGTTGAAAATTGTGATGTTGAAAGGAAGTGAATTCTTTGGTACAGCGATATGCAATGTTGTTGTCTCTATAGATATACTATGCATATTCTGTTTTTTATAAAAATTGAATAAAATTCATCTAAGTTAAATGTTACTGCTTCCATCTAATAAAATCAACAACAACCAAGAGTGATTGAGTCAATTCATGTTTGGTACTCTTAACACTTGAACTTAAACAAAAATACCAGCCAAACAATTTCTAAAATAATTATGTTTCATGTCTAGAATTGTTTCTAGATTGAAACTATAACATTTCTTGTTCTGGATGAATTTAGAACTGTACCAAACAGGGCCTTAAATGATTTACTCGTGACGGTAAAAGGATTCTAGTTCCTCTGTAGGGCTAGTTATTTAGATGCATGTAGTCTCTGTCAAAAAAATATATTTCTGGTGTGCATAATCAATCACCAGATCATTATCTAAAAAAATAATCAATCACCAGTTAATCCCTATCTAGCAGTCCAAACCAAAGGATATATCCATACTCACATAAGTGGTATGCATTGAAGAAACACTAAATGGTTTCCATTTTTATTTTCCAATAAATTAGTAGTGTCTCAAATATGTCTTTTTACTGATGTGTGCTTGCATTTGTGTCCAAATTTTTATTGAGTCTAAATAGAATATCTTTTAGGCCAGGAATCATGTCACACTAATTTAACATTTTTCTCTAGCGGTAAACCTAAAGAGAGGGAAGGAAATACGCACAATAAGAGGTTCAAAAAGTTGCCACCCAAAATAAACAGTATGTAGGAGCATGACACGGCTCTGCCTCAAGTGTTGTGCATACAAGTCTCAGATGATGCGACGTATATTCACAGACAGGTCGATGGAGCGACCGCCTATGCACTGCCTCTCGGACGGACTCGCGGCTCACGTTATCTCAACACACAGCTCCTATGTCCGGCTCGCCAGCTGCGCCTCGGGCTCTCACTCACTATAGGAATCCCGACGAAGCCATCGCAAATAAGATATTTGCAATGGTTTTCCTTATTAGCGACGGTTTTCCTTATTTGCGACAGTTTTCGGCTGTCACTCGAATTTTGTCGCTATTTAACTTAATGCACACCCACCATCGAAATTTACCTTAATTGCGACAGCTAGTGATAGCCGTCGCAAATAAGCGCTGGGCCTCACGGATGGGCTAGGTACAACAAATTCTGGTGGCTATCAATGACCGTTGCAATTAAGGTCCTATTTGCGACAGCTATTCCTGGCCGTCACAAATTATTAAGGTTAATTTACGACGACCACAACAGCCTTCGCAAATAATAGAGGTCTTATTTGCAACGGTAATGTGTAAAAGTCGTCGCAAATAAGGTTTTTAATTTAAAAAAAAAACAGAAAATGATGCCCGGCTCGATGGCCAGAAACATAGATTACAACACATAAAAATAGCAGTATATACACAACATTCATAGCATAGCATCACATAATGAGCTTCATTTATATCACAAATGTCACATCACATCACAAGAATACAAAAAAACAAGAGGGGCTCTCCGCTAACCCCTCTACTACCTCCCGAGCCGCGAACGTCCTCGCCGCGCGTCAGTCCAGGTGCTGGTATAGACAGCGACAAATTTGAGCCTCCGTCGCCGATCCCTGCAATAAATAGATGTTGTTTGACATATTGATTAGTTTGGAATTTTTTTTTTGACTAGTATTGATTAAACAAGCTAGAATTGATCATACTGAACTTACTTTAGTTGATTTGAGTTAGATTCGACTATGTTTGATTAATTAAGACTAAGTAAGACTAGAATAGCTAAGTTGAATTAGATTTGTCTATGTTTTATGAATTAAGACTAAGTAAGAACGTTTTTTAGTACTGAAAACCAGGAGAAGGGTGCACCAGCGGCGGTAGGTGCACCTGTGGTGGTGGTAGTGGCAGTGGTAGTGGAGGTAGCTCGAGCTGCACCCTCTGGCCTCCCTAGCCTTAAAATAGTGTCTGTCATTGCAAATGTTATAGGTTCTTATATATTATTAAGAATGCGATGAATTTAAATTACTTTAACTTATCGCCATCACCCGCCTTTGCACCTCCAACGCCTCTCGCATCTGCTCAATGCAGGCTTGCCTCTATCGCCGCCCTCTGCGCCTCCATCTCCGTCGTGTCCTTCTGGACCTGACGGGCGAGAGTCTCGACCTGCGAGACACAGCGACTCGAGCCCATCAACGAAGCATGTGTGGAGGTGCCTTTCATAGGTCACACCACCCTCGAGTCGATAGCTCCGTCGAATATGGTGAGTCTATAAAGAAAGAATCAGTAATATGGAATTGAATTTTCTTGAATTAAAAATGATAAAATGAATTACAAACTCAACTTCGGTGGGCTTTTCTGCCTCCGCTTGCATATGCGGCTTGAGCATTAATTGGTTCATGTTCCCAATGGAAACCTTCGTCGTGTATCTTTCTAGCCTCCTCCCCTACCTGGCCTAAATAACAACAAAATTGTGTAAGTTCAACAATCCATATAGTTAGAACTAATTTGAATGATTTCTAAACTTACCATCCGCTAGGCTGCGGCCTGACTGCACCCCTCAGGCTGAGAAGGGGCCCTGTGACCTCTCTTCCAAACCTCAACAGGGGTCGGCAGCACCCCTGTCTCGCGCTCCTGTCAATACATGTTAGTACAAAAAATATATTATGAATATATAAACATAAGTTAGATACACTTACTATGCATTTAGCTAAACGCAAGTGGTTATCTTGGTCGTAGTTGTGCTTCCTGTCAACCCCTCTACAAACCCCAAGCCTTGTCGGGAATAGCCTTGAACTCATCACTAGCCCAGTACTGACAAAGGGCACGGTATGCATTGGACCGACCCTGCAACTAACTCAAGTGGCCCTGCACATATTTGTAGGTTGTTAAAAATACTGTTGATAAAATTATCAGAAATAATATTTACTACACTTCACGTACCTACTCGTACTTCTCCTCTGTCATGTGCTTCTCGCTCTCCTACCAAAAGTGTCACACATTGTGCTGGTTTGCCTTCAAGTACTCATTGATAACTTGAATACGAGCATTCGACAAATCTTGTCGAACTGCCTTCCCAGTGTTGAAGTGAAACACTTTCCTCGCATGCTCAAACATGTGAGGGTCGTCTAGGTCCTCAGAAATATACCTTTCATGTGATAAAGAATATATTGAAGAGATGTTCATTAATAATTTAAAAGAGTTTAAGAGTTCAAACTTCAAAATTTTATTTAATGTACTTACCACAAAATCGGCCCATACAACCTCCTGAACGTTGCAGTGCTCTTGGTGAGGGGCTCGTGTGTAGTCCTCCCATGAAGTAGCAGGCACTTCATCGATGGCCCCGCGATAGTGCATACGCACTAAGGACCCAAGGATACCGTCACCAGTCTGAGGTGTATGTCACCAGTGAAAGATGTGACGTACCAAATGTTGCAAGATATTTATTAATTAATTACTTAAGTAACCAAAAGAAACTAGAATTGAAGACTATGATTTTTTACCTGTATCCAACTGGTCAAATCACAATCCTCTATGAAGGGACCAGAGTAGGAACGACAAAGTGAGTTCTCCTGTCCGCTGCCTCTACTTGGGCACCACATCTCGTCACCGAGAAGGATCGTAACCAGCCGAGCTAGAGGGATGAGCAACCGAACGCTCGCCGGCTGAGAGCTAGCTGGTCGAGGTCTTGCTCACCGAAGGGTAGCCAGGCTCCACTGGCACCCTAGACTCTGAGTTAGCCTGTGAGGACTTCAACATTTAAATGAATCTAAGTAAGTTTAATCAGAAATTGGATTTTAAGAATCTGTCAAAGACTAATGAAATTTACCTATGTGCATTGCTCTGACGAAGTCCTAGAGCTAGTCAGAACGTGACCCGGCAGCTGAGAGCGTCAGCTCCCAATCGTCGGGGCACCAACGAAAGTAACCTCAAAACTAGAGAGGAAGAACCCCCTCGTCGATGCCACCTTCTTACCCTTCTTCGACACCAACCTGTTTTAAGCAATAATTAGTAAATATACAAATAAGGTATACAAAATTCATGTTACTATCTCGAAGAAAATGTTACTTGTAATCACTTTCAAAATTCATCAACATCATTATCATGTGCCCTACTCCTTAAACTAGCCCAACGATCTTCCATCATGACATGTTCCCATTTCCGTTTTCGCATATCATCTGTCTCTACATCTTCAACGTCTTCACTATCATGGTAACCATCTTCTCCAGGAGTATATAACCGCTCACGAGGATTCACCTTATTTATCACCCACCAAGCATCAAGCTTTGTGCATGGATAAGGTAGATAATACACTTGCTCGGCTTGGTGTCCAAGAACAAATGTATCGTAACCTCGTAGCCGGTCATTGTGTTTGACTTTCATCATTCCAAATTTGTTTTCTCAAGTTCCATCAGTGTTATCAAACCAAACACAGTCAAAGAAGACAACTCAAAGTGTCTTATTTCTGGTAAAAGTAAATTCAAGGATTTTGTTAATGATCCCATAATAATTAGTTTTATGCTCTTGAGTGTCAATTGCCCTCGTGACAACACAAAAATTTGATGTTGCTGCGAGAGGACGAAGAGCTTCAAAACGACTTGTACGGAATCGAAATCCATTTACGTCATATCGACCATATCTTGTAACATTCACCAATTCATAAGATAGTTGTCGCAAATATTTATGGATGTTGTGAGTCATGCACTGTCAAAAATGATCGTAAGATAAAAGAATATTTCTTTAATAATAGTAACTTATAATATAAAGAAGATGAGAGAGTATTGCATAATCTCAAAACTAGGATAGTAAACACGGCCCTCCATTTAATCTTTCTCGTCGCATCCCTTCTACTTCTTTGGCCGTAGGCTGATGCCTATGTGGCCAATATTGCTTGTGGAACCCGCTGAACGTGAAAAACAACTTTTTAGAATACATGTGTAGCAAAATATATTGATTAGCATAAATGTAGGAGAAACAGTTACTCGAAATATTTCTCCATGCCCTCTATATTTGTATACATGTAGAGTAAAGCAGTCGTCCTGTCATGTTCAGGTTGGTCGTAGGTTGTGTAGCTACCCATGGTAGTGCCTCTCGTTTGAAAAATGGAGAGGTCACTATAAGAGGGTGCTTCGTTCATATTGTAACGCATTGTCGAAGTATTGACATTGTGTTCTTCTGCAAAGTAGACAGTTGAAAAGTATCCAACTTCTTTAAGAGTAAATGCTTCAACGATGCACCCTTCCACCCTTGCCCTGTTGCCAACCATTGGTTTCAGATATTGTAATGCTCTTTCAATGTGATACATCCACCTGTATTGCACAAGACTGCTAACTTTAGTTTGAATGGAAGATGGATAAGCAGATGTTGCATTGGGTTGAAGAAACCAAGGGGAATTTTTTTGCATCTTACATTATTAATAGTATTGGTATCTCCTTATGTAACTTATCCATCATCCCTATATTAATTTCTTTAGCATAGAGCTATCTATAGAAATAGCTGAGCTCGGCTAAAACCTTCCACACCGCATGATCTAGATGGCACGGAAACATAACAGGTAGGAGTCTTTCCATGATAATATGATAATCATGACTCCTCTACCGGTGAGTTTCCTGTGTTCACATTCACGGCTTGTTTTAGGCTAGCTGCGTAACCATTTGGAAATTTCAAAGTTTTCAACCATTTCATGACTTCTTTCTTTTCCTTAGGTTGAAGACAGAAAGATTACATAGATTACCATCACTTTCAAAGATTTGAAGAGTTGGACGGTTACAAATCTCTGTCAAATTATGTCTAGCTTTTATATTGTCTTTTGTTTTGCCAGTCATATCCATGCATGTGCTTTTGATACTTTCGCCCATATTATGCTCTTGATGCATGACATCAATGTTGTGCATTAGAATCAACGACTTCACAAACGGTAGCTCACAAAGTCCACGTATGTGAGTCTAATTGTGTACCTCTCCATAATCTACAAAATATCCAGGATGACCTTCATCTGGCACCAGTTTTTCTAACATATCAGAAATTTCTGACCTGTTAAGATGTTTTGGTGGTCCTTTAGTGACAATGGTTTCCTTTCCGAAGACATGCCTCTATTGCCTAAATATATGATTCAGAGGCAGCAACTATTTGTGACAATTGATGTAAGATATCTTGCCTCCATGAGTTAGTCGAAAGCAATTTGTGTCTGAAGAACATATCGGATACGTCAGACGACCATGAGTGCTCCATCCGGAAAACATGTCATATGCCCGCAAATCATGGACGAACAACAAATAAGCAGCTCGAAGGTTGAATTTCTGCTTCTTGTAACAGCATACGCTTCGACTCCTGTCCACAACATTTTCAATTCTTCGATCAGCGGTTTCAACATCATGTTGAGACGTGACTCAGGATGATCCGTCCCAAGAACAATGAGGCTGAGGAACATGAACTCATACTTCATACAAAAAGCTAGTGGAAGGTTGTACGGAATGACAAAGACGGGCCAACAGGAGTATGGTGTGGCGTTTGTACCAAACTGTGAGAATCCATCTATCGCTAACCCGATGCGAACATTTCTTGCATCACGAGCAAAATCTGGATCGAAATGGTCCAGCGCCTTCCATGCATCACCTTCGGTTGGGTGCACCAAGAATTCTTTGTTCTCACGTTTACCTTCTTTGTGTCCTATCATGCCTCTTGCGGTTCTTTTTGAAAGAAACAACCGCTTCAACCGAGGAGTCACGGGCATGTAACGAAGTTGCTTATGTGCGACATATGTCATCACATTATCGCCGTCGCCATTAACAACTTCCACATACCTCCGTTTCCCACATTAGCACCTGTTCTCGTTGGCGTGCTCTTTCCAGAATAGCATGCAGTTGCCTATGCACACATTAATTTTCTCATATTCCATACTGAGACCATATATCAATTTCTTCGACTGATACATATCTTTAGGCGCTTTGTGATGTTGTGGAAGGATATTACAGATCAATTTCATGAGATCATTGAGAAGTTGATAGGAAGAAGTACTTAGACTTAATTTCCATAAATCTGGTCATGAAAGCAAGGATGGTCACATCCATGTGTTCATGCAATGGCTATTCTGATGCCTTGAGCTACTCGAAGAACTTGTGTGCTTCCATTGTAAGAGGATCCTCCACTTCCATAGTGTCGAAGGTTGTAAACGACACTTCCCCCGGACCTGCTTAGAGAGCAGCCCGCGGAGGTTCTTTGGATTCACGAGGGCTAGTCCCAGGAGATCAAACACAGCAGAATGATGGACACAGGGGATTTACGTGGTTCGGGCCGCCGGAGCGTAATACCCTACGTCCACAGGAGTGTTGTGTATTGCCTTGCTTTAGCGTGTATGAGCCTTGGTCTAATCTTTTGTCTGTCCCTCGTGAAGGTCGTCTGCAGAGCCCTTTTATAGTTCAAGGACTCTATAGTCACAAGCTGGGTCCCAGTACCCGACAGGTGGTCCTGGGGAGAGACAAATCCTATACAAGATCTAGGATTAATTGCTATCTACTTCCCTTTGTCAGGGGAGTCAATGCGCCGTCCCGCCGCGTCGTGCGCCAGGGCTACACATAGTTGGTGATGATGGTGGGGCACGTCTCGTCTGTCTTGTCCTCGTGGCCCATTTGTCCGTCTTGCGGCGTGGGTCTGTACCAGCTACTCGGACAAGACAGGACACTGGTGCCTTGACTTTCGTAAGCGCGACTCAGCCTGCCTGGGGAAGGCGCGTGTACTTAATGCTTGTCTAAGCAGCGCACGCATTCCTTTACTGCGGTTTCCTACCACACTGAGTTGGTCGTCCCGCCACGTGGTTACGCCGGAGCCTGCCTCTGTGGGAAGTAAAGCGCTTGACGGAACAGGCCACATGGCGCATTCGGAACCCACCCCTATGGAGGGGTGGAGGCTCAGCCCTGCAGGCCACGTGGTAGCTCCGATGCCTTTCCCTGCACGGGCGCGGACTTGGCCCTGAGGTCCCGAATGGCCACGTGGCGGCTGCGGAGCCCTCCTCAGCGGGGAGGCGGACTTGGCCCTGAGGTCCCGAATGGCCACGTGGCGGCTCCGGAGCCCTCCTCAGCGGGGGAGGCGTGGGGCTTGGCCCTGCCGGCCACGTGGCAGCTTGGGGAGCCTCCACCGAGGGGGAGGTAGGATCAGGTCCTTCCCTCTCCTACGTGGCAGCCTCGGATTCGGCTTCTTTGGCAGAGGTGGAGTACTTAGCGGTTTTTCCTCCTGTGCGCGGGGGTACCCGGTCTACAGGGTACCGACAATGGCCCCCGAGCCTACCTCGGGAGAGTCGTCGATACCGGAGGTGGGGTCTTCTCCCTTTTCTTCCCACGCAACTCTTCCGATTCCGCTTCACGGCAGTTCCCCATGACACACGCCCCTGCCGTTGAGGCGACGTGTCTCCTTCCGGTAAGCGAAGGTGCTGAACAGGCGCCACACGACGTGACTCCTTGCCTTTAATCGTGCTTTAACTGCGGTGGTTCCCAAGGTGGGCTCCTGCACTTCCGCTACTTTTGCCCTTTCGGAAACCGCCGAGTTACCTCCCGCACAGCTAGCTGCCCGGCTCGCCTTCTTTGTCGAGCGACCCGGACCCTCATGTCATTGCCCATATGGGTTCATTACTCTTCTACTGGGGCTGCGGCGATCCATACTTTTGCGCCTGTTGGCCTGCAGGGGTGCATAAAAAGAGAACTTTCCCCCTGAGGGTTCTTTCTCCCGCCTCTGCATCCCTGCACTCGTGTTTCCGCCTCAAGCCTAGGTCTTGCGCTCTAGTTCCCAGTCTCCCCATCTAGAGCTTCCAACCTCAGCCCTCATGGCGAGCATCTTGCCCAAGTCCAGGCTGTCCAGGCCCGCCGACCTGGCCCCTATGCGCCGGCTTCTTGGCTGGCACACTCCTGAGCGAGAGTCGTGGCTCCGTCCTGGGAGGCTCCCGCTGAGCCTCTCCGCCGGGGAGATGGTTCTCTTCTTGTCGTACGTGCTGGCCGGCTTCGTCCCGCCGGCATCCGCCTTCTTGGTCATGCTCCTGGAGACCTTCGGCCTCCAACTCCACCACCTCGCGCCGAACTCGATCGCCATGCTGGCGGTCTTCGCTCACCTCTGCGAGATGTTCGTGGGGGTGATGCCGTCGGTAAAGCTCTTCCGGTACTTTTTTGTACTGAGGGCCACCGGTAGGAGTTCGAAGGAGCACCTCGGCGCCTACTACTTCCAGCGCCAGACTAAGGTCCCCACGAGGTACATTGCTTCCTTCAACTCGGCAAGGTGGGAGATGTGGCGTGAAGATTGGATGATCGCCAAGGTCGAGGCCCACGACCGGATGTGCCTCCCCACCGGGATCCCCTACTCCGAGCGATCATTCTGGGAGGAGCGCCCAGAGCTGGAGGAGGCGTTCAACCCGGTGCTAGAGAGGATCCAGATGCTGGCGGACCACGGGCTGTCGTCTGCCATGGTGCTGAGGGACTTCATGTCCCGCCGCATAGCCCCGCTTTAGCACCGTGCCCGCCCGGCGTCGATGTTCACCGGCCTGTCGGACTGCACTCGGCTCGAGACCGGCCCCGGCTCCAACCTGGGCGAGCAGTAGCTGCTTGACATGTTGGCCCGGGTCTGCCCCGACAACATCTCCGTCGAGGCACTTTCTCTTCCGTCGGCCTGCTGCCCCTTGTGCTCGGACTCCGAGTTGAGGAGGCAGCTGCTGAAGACGATGCCGACCCTTGACGAGTCCGGGTTGGCGCGACGCCAGATCGGGGACCCGTTCCGGGGGGTTAGCATTGCTGACGACGCTGAGGGAGGCGAGGCTCCCTTAAGCGACGCTGGTTCTTCAAGCGGCAACTCCTCGAGCGGCCCCCAGCACCATCCATGGGGTGGCGTCGTCGCCCCCGGCGACAAGGGGAAGGGGAAGGTGCCGATTCCGGTGCTGGACCCGTCCCCCAAGAAGCGCGCCCGGTCGCCGCCGCCGGCCCCTTCTGCCCTTCGTCAGGGCTCCGGAGCCCTGCCGCGCTTGTCGCCAGGGGGCGCCGATGGCGCCACCTTGCCGCCTGAGTCTTCCACACGCAAGAGGGGGAGGCTCCTCAATGCCGACGGGACCCCAGCGTTCCCTCTCCGGTCGGAGGAGTGCCAGACCTCGGGGGTGCCGCCGACACCACCACCACAGGGGCCACCAGCACACTCAGGGGCCCCCACTACGAGTTCGGGGGGTCCGAACCCCCCCAACCCTTCTGGGAAGCGGTGGAACTTCAGCGTCCCCCGGTAAGCCTACTCAGATTTTACCTTGGGTGTTCTTTGCTGTGCGCCTACCCTGTCAATCTCTTATGGTCTGAGCTTGCTTGGTTTTAGCGCTTCCACAGCTACTCCACCACCCGCGGGCACTTCTGCTGGAGGGTCTGCCACTCCACCTGGCTCGCGGGGATCGTCTGCTGCCTCGGGCCCTGCTCCGGTGCCCCAGGCTGCTGCCGCTTGGTACCTCGGGCTCCTGTGTCTGAGACCCCCGCAGCGGCTGCCGGAGCCCAACCGTGCACGCCGATGATCGCCGCCGCGCCTACCAACGACACCGCGTCCACCAGCCACTCCGTGCCGGCCGACGCCGCCGCGCCCTCCGACACTGCTGCGTCGGCTGGGGCCACCGCCACGAGTGCTGCCATCCGGGAGGGGCCCCTGATCCTCGCCTCCCCAGTGGTCCTCCAAATGGAGGACGATATTGAGGAAGTGGGGAGGCAGGG